>KQ435944.1:315583-326631 GCA_001276565.1 Melipona quadrifasciata | reverse complement strand
TTGTTCAGTGGACTGATCAGCCTACACCAGAGAGGAGAAAATCTTCCATCTCTCTCCGCGACTGTGTAAAACGTAGAGGCATTTTCAGCCTTTCCATTGAATTTTTCATTGAACACGGTCCCGGGATATCCTTCTAGCCGCGAGCCTCGAACCGCCGGTGGAAAACGGTCCGAGGCTACAAAGCGGGAGAACGTGGCAGCCGGGCGGAAGAATGGGAGGCGGCGGCGGGAGGGGAATGGAAAAACGAGGAGGAAGAAATTTCGCGATAATAGAGCTCCTTATTCTTCGTATTATTCAAATTTTCCAGCCGCCCGATCGCAAAACTCGCGATTCCTCGATGATATCTCTCGGGCGCGGAGACAACTCTTGCTCCTGCTTGGATGCTCGATGGAGAAAATCCTTTATCTCGCCGCGGGGAAGAATAATCCGGTGCGCGCGTTAGATTCACAAATGCCTCGCGAGCTTGAATTTCCATTGAATTTCCTATGAAAAACCTGCCGTTCAGCTCGGGCGAGATCTCGTTTGGAACAAGAATATCATCTCGAGGGAAAGAAATAAAGAGAGAGAGAGAGAGAGGAGAGAGGAGAACGGAAACAAAGAACGAGACGAAGAGATACGTCTTAATCGTTGCCTGCCAGATAAACGTTTCGCGTGATCGTGACTCCGACGATCATTAGCGACGTGAGAATTTCCGCGCCGCGTAAAGATTTTCACGCGTTCGCGGCCTCGTTCAAGCGTGAAAATCCTCCGAGGAATGCGTCCGCTATAAAGAGATTCCGAGAGAGGAGTTTCGTGGCGAAAAAACGAAGCATATATCTTGCAGTTTAAAGACTCGTCGCTCCGTCTACGAGGAAAGAAAGCTATTATATATTACGACGGGCGTGAGATATTCATTTATTTGACTGCTTGTTGAATTTTATTCCTTGTCCCCATTAAACATTCATTGACTACTTACGCGCAGCTTAATATTCAACAAACACACGTCCGTGCATCGTTCACAAACACGATCGATCACTTCACGATGTGAAAGGAAAATGTATTCCAACCGCGTGATTTTAATAGAAATTTAATTGACAGAAATGACAAGTTGCAATTTTATTCGCAATGTACTTTCATTGTTCCATAAAATTTCAAAATTTTCACAGTAGATGGCAGGAATAATAAATTGCAAGACTTAATTTAAGAAGTGCGAAAGCCGTCTGGTATGTGTCCCGACGTTCGGTCTCAATGATCGTTCGCCGAGACGGTGAACGGAACGTTAATGTCATAAGCGGACAAGCCAAGGATGCGAATTAGATTTCGACCTAGATTTTAACGACATTTTGTGGATTTACGCAAGGGAGATTTATGCGGCGAGATTTGAGATCTGGGTCAATCCTCGCGTATCTGAAATCCAAATAGGTCGAACTTTATACTCATCTTTCGAAATGAAGAGAACGCGCATTCGAGATGAAAAGATATTCTTGCAATTTGTAGTTTCGTGTAGAAGCAACTCGTTTCGATAGCGACTCTTGCAAAATCGATCGTTAACAATTAAACAAATTCCGGCGCGACGGAGGTGGAAACACAGATCGTCGCGGGAACACGTGTGTCCGACTCGGAGACTGAAAAACGTCCTGGAAAAACGCGTTCTGCAGTTGGTCGGTCGGTTGGTCGAAGCCGATCGATTTGCCGCTTCTTGACCGAGTTTCCGAGAACCACTCAGCCCTGTTCTCCGGTGCCGTCCGTAATCTGCCGGAACGCGACGACCTAAGCGTCGAAAATCGAGTTGGTCGCGCCGATGGAAATAATTCTCCGGTCGACCGCTGAAATTATCGCGTTGCAGACGCGATATACCCGAGGGAAATACCATTCGCGGCGACGTCAATAACGCTGCCCGATCTGCGACGGGGAACATGCGGCGGACAGTTTCGGCAGCGTTCATCGGCGCTATTGTTTCGTGGATTAATATAACTTGCAACGTCGTGACGTCGAACGAGACGCGATATCGCGGCGTTTATGCGAGAGACCGGGAGAGGATATTTGCCCGTGGATAGCTTTGACGCGTCACGATTGATCGGTCAGCAGGGGAGTGCAAACTAATTTTGTGGTCGATTAACGATTAATCGCGATCTATGCCCGAGTTAACGTTCAACCCTTTGAGAACGTCCTTTGTTCGTTATTCGAGCAATTGTTTGCGAGAATATCTCTCGCGAGTGGATGTTGACCGTGGCTGTCCGAAAGAATCGTTCGACTAACCGGGAGCGCGTTGAAACGGAAGAACATCACTGTCGGAGAGCTTCTGAAGTACGAAAACGAGTTTCATATCGCGAGAATCGGTTGCAAGCGCGATGACACTCTGGTCGAGAGAAATAGCAGAGAGGAATCAAATGTTGTTTGTCGGTTGTTGGTTTATTGTACAAAGTTGAATTACGTACACAAAAGTGATCCACACACATTGTGCAGAGTTGAATTACGTAGGAATGATGATCAAGTTGTGAATTGACTTTCAATTGATTGAAGTGAAAGCATTGGTGACATTTGTACAAGCTCTCGAAAAGTAATCTACCAATGTGGAATTAAGAAAACAGGCAACCTACGTATAATCGTGATTCATGTAAAAAATTTAGATCGATTAGAAGATTTCGAACTCCGTCGAATCTAAGGCGCGTGATTTGATTAACGTAACTTTGTCATTTCGTTCACGACAACTTGATACGTCCATAATCATGGTCTTGCTTGGCTCGCAACTGGAAAGAGCTAACATATCGAGAGTTGCGAGACTTCTTCCCGCCTATCCGAGGGTAAAAGTTCTCAAAGTTGCTCCCACGCGAACGCACAATTTAAGGACAATCTCGAATGGACAAGCGAGCGCTCTTATCTTTGGCTTTGCGCGAAAAATAGAGAGAGAAAAATCTGCCGCGGCCGGGTGTAATGGGAACGTTATCGTCGTTGCCCGTTGATATACCATCGCGAGAGAGAGGATAATTAGGCCAAAGCTCAGGCACACCATCGGTGCAATTATAATTACGCGGCTCGCCGCGATAATGCAATAACGAGTTGCGAGATTTGGACGAGCAACTTCTTATCGTCGCGCCGTTTCTGCTGTTTAGCGCAGCAACTTGGTCGCCTTCTTCTAACCAGCAGCTCGGTCCGGGACGATTTAATAGCTCATTAGCGACGCCGAGCCGCGAATTTGCCCGAGATTGCATCTTTGACAATGCGCACTAGATTTTCCAGAAACGATCACTTTTTTCGTGCAAGCGGGAAATTTGTGCAGAATCAAACATTTTACGCGCACAATCGACCAGTTTTGTTCATTGCGTGAAACATTTTGAAGTTTCATCGACACTTTAGTGAGAGACAATTATTATATTAGTATTGTGTTGATGAAATTTTGAACAATTTTTAAAGTGTGTGCGGAATTAGAAATATTACGAAATATATTTAGCTGATAACGTTAAAATTGGAATTGTAAAAGTATTTAAACAATCAATATTGTATTCGTAAATCTGTTTTTCGTATTTATCATACACACATTTTCCGATTGGCTCTTAATTGTAAGATGATCGCAATGGTTGTCTCTCACCTGAACACGAAGGGAATTTCCAAATTTCTCGTGCAATTTTAAATTCGTAGTTGCTTCACTCGCTGACGTCATTACTTGAATGTTTATTTAATCTTTCGCAAAATTTAAAAGAATCATCAATCCGGTATAAATCAAACGTAAACTTCAACCATTAAATCCTATAATTTAATAATAGTGGCGGCGACCGCGGAGAAAAATAAAACGAGAGAGGGGAAATTCGCGGGCAAAGTTTCGAAGAGATTCGCGACCCGGCCGATAAGGTAGCAGCACGGGAACCTTTCCACGTCGAAAACTGCGAAAGTGTCTCGAGAGCTAGTAACGAACCGCGGCGGTGGCTTTGAACGAAACAAAAGAAAGAAAATTTGAGTGATTCCAGGCCGAGGAACAGCGATATTTCCTCGGAAGAAAAAGTTTTGCGGCGGCGGCCGCGGCGCGCGCCGCGCCGACATAATCAAAAGCGGTGAAGTTTCTTCGACGGGAAGACTACCTGGCTACCGAAGAAACGAATCCGTTGAAAGAGAAGAAGCTCGGATTACGAACAATGATAAGTCGAACCCGTAATTAGCGGACTTGCTCTCGAGTTCCGTGCCAGTCTCGAGGAAACGACTAGCTGTTCCACCCTCTTTCTTCTCTTCTTCTCTCCTTTCTTCTCGCCGGCTGGATGGACAACTGAAAACGCCAGTTGATCCCTCGAAATCTCGGCTTTGTACATATCTGTCAATGGGACCGAGATTTTGTTACTCACTGATGAATCGACGAATAAATCGTTTGAATTATTCTCTGGATGATTATTCGTCGATTGATTGGATAGTTAACGGGCGAATTAATTTCTGCGAACGAAGGAAGAAAATGAATAGTGTTGAAAGATACCAATCTCTCGTTTAATCGTTGACAAAAATTTACAGGATCACTGTACTTGAAATCGTTCAAAGTCGAAGAAGAAAACTGGATTTGTATTTTTATTCCGTTTTATCCTATTATTTGGTATTAAATTTAAACGAGATTTGATACAAGTTGACATTATTTGACGATTATTTGAATTTAAATGAATTGTGGCAAATAAAACGTAGGTATAATTTCGTAATATCAATGGAAAGATTCGCGAAAAGTTTGAACGTTTGTCAATAGGATCGATCCTCCGGAGTGCTATTTGAAAATGAATTGGAACTGAATTCATAGGGGCATAACAGATCAAACACGAAACATTTCGCGTAAATAAATTATAATCAATTCTCGTTTGGCAAATTGTTATGATGGTTTCTGGCTTCGGACAAGAGAGCCATCCAATTAAACGAGCCGAAGCCCGAGGGAATCGAATGACGAATTATAGGAGACAAGCTGACACGTCATTTCGCTCGGCCTGGCTCAACACCGAGGGCAACTTTGTCTTTGACAAATTAAACTGAATACACCTTCGACAAACTTGACCATTGCGGCCGAGCGGTTCCGCCTCGTGTGAACTTGTCAATTTCAATCTTCGTCGAATCTGTTAGACTCCCGATGCCGACGAAACTCAATCAATGCCAGCCGAACTTTCGCAGTCTTTGGCTTATCTTTCACGTTTCAAACGTTTCAACTATTATGCCGAAATTCGCTTACACTAGTAACAGAGAGAGGTATAGAAATCGAAAGTTTTCAGACTTTGTGAAGAAATTGGTGCTGATAAGTCCTTGGTGATTGATGAAAGATAAGACCTGTTAGTGATTAGATTGCTGTATGGCTCAGAGGTGAAGATACTCATAGAAAAAAAAAAAATACTAAATTTTTACTAATGTAATTTTCATTCTTCAAATAGAAAGTAGTATATTTTACGAATGTCTTTTTAGTACACATATTCTTAAAAAAACATCAGAATCATTGTTGCAAAAGCTAGTGTCAAGGACTGCATATTTCAGTTAAAATTTTTATAATCCAATTTTTAATATATCCATTGTTAGAAGATAGTCAGGAAAGTTCTGTCGTTTCTTTTACGATATTAAAAGAATGTAACGTAGATATACTTAAAAAAGTGCGAATTAACTTTAACAGAAAGTAAGATAGTGATAAGCGTGTCAATTACAACAGACGTCAGATTATGGATCCATGCGTTGTATCAAAAAGAAAATCATTCGTCGAAACGAAACCAACATTTCAAGAAATATTTTACATTTCTGCATCGTTCGTTCCCATTATAAAAGAAACGACAGAAATTTATCGGTCGTCTAGTATTTTTCAAGCTGAACCTCGATCTATTTTATTTAATTAATCCAATTGATCAATTAGATTCCGACAAGAATATCAAACTATTCCAACTAGACAGAAATATCAAACTACACACTCGAAACTAATTTCTTCACGTTTCTCTTCGTTGATGCAGTCTTTTCAATTAAGTGCACGTAACACAACAGCGTGAGAACACGCGCAATCGCTCTTCCACCAAAGCAAACAACGTTTAGCGTCAACAATCAACTCGAGTGTTGATTGAAACTAAAATATTTTTCTTCTCGTTCAAGCAGCTTCTATCGGTTCGTTTCAACGTCAATGAATTAGCTCGACGCTTTTTTTCTTTTTTTTTTTTATTGGGTCTCGCTCCTACAACGAAGCGAAAGAAGATGGTTCGTAAGTGAAAGACAACTCGTTCCACGTTGACATTCAACGAACAACTTGGCCAATTAGAACATCGACTCGTCATTATCTTTAAACTTCGACGTTTTTCCTCTCTCCCTTATTTAAGCATTGTTCGCGAAACTTTTGATCGTCTTACGTGTTCGATCGTGCCCCGACTCGGTCACGCAAATAATTCGTAAGAAATTGTCCCTCTATCCCAAACAAACTGCCGGAGTTGTTTCTTTCACTCCGGGCGGACTTTATGTAACGATCGCGTCGAGAGAACTTCGTTTTTCTTCGTTTCAAGCAAAAGACCAGGTATTTTTCATGATTCGATTGTGGCGGATAAGAGAAGAAAAGAAAATGGGAACAAAGAGGATAACGTGGAGGAACTGGAGAATAAGCTTAGACCGAGCATGTCAGGGAGCAGTTCAGAAAGTACTTGAGCGATAAATGTAGTTATTTCTAGTTTTCAGTATTGTTTGCACTCGCATTTCGACAGTAAATTTAATTGTTGTGTTATTATAAAATATTTTTATTCAAATGCACGCATATTCGTTTGGCCAATAAATACGTCGAAAGTGAGTGTTGATTAATCAATTTGATTGGCGAGATAAATTTGGAAAAGTAATTTGCTTTTTATTCGGATGTGACACTTAATGGAAGCATTTTTTTTTTTTTTTTTTTTAATAAAAGTACTAAATATGATTTTGATGATTAAAATTTTCAATCTCTCGGTATTTTTGGTAAAATTAAATTGCGTGTGAATTTTACTCACTGTTAAATTGTATGAATTTAAATTTTACAAGTTGTTTCATTCCAGTACGTACGTGCGTAGCCTTTTAAACACATACAACGTTTTATCACACGTGCTTCTTCTTTCTGATATTTCTTTTCACAAAAATTTTTAATGATCTAGGTCGACGTTTCTAATACTTCAATATAAACGTTCGTAAACACGTCAATGCTAATAAATCATGAAATATACAATATTTATACAATGTAACTCCAATAGTTGATAGAATTTGCAACGTAACTCAAATCTTCCAGTTAAACACATACAAGGGGTTGAAAATTTTGAGTGATCGCTAAATAACCCTAAAGAACTCTGTTATACTTTCAAGTACAAATAACAAATCTATATAAATCTTCCGCGGTATAACGAAATCCACAATACAATTGCATTCGATTACTGTAATATTTATCACCAGAGAATAAAATAGAGAATAAAATGAAAATAAAAATAAAATAAAAAGTATTTTAATCGATCTACGTGTTGTACAAGTACGTATTTATAATAATGCTTCGGGTGTTCGAATTACAAAAGTCGTTCGACGTAGCCCATTCCCTGCTCGTAACTGGAGAAGAACGAGAAAAGTTGCTCGCGAGTGAAGTTACGCGTCGAAATATATGCCGAAACTTTCACATCGACACCCTGAATTAATGCACTGCGAAATAATCCATCGGCGTAAATCATCGCAAGTTTCGCCGGCGTCCTAATGAAAACACGTTGGCAACGTCGATTTCCGGTTAATATCCTCGTCGAAACTTTTGCGGGACGATGCGAGTCGATCAAAGGGAAACAGCCACGACGATTCTCCTTTTTATTACGATCCGTTCGGTTCGTTTAATCCGACGTGTACGACATGTCGGTCGCGCAAGTAACGCTTGGTCGTTCGAGAGAGGGGGGAAATTCTGGCGTACCATCTCTGGCGACCATTTCGTTCGTCGCGGAATTGAACAACGTTGCGTTCGTTGTTGTTAATTTCAGTTGGCAACTTTCAATTTTGTTGATTACACACAGGCTGGACGACGTGGTTCCGCAGTTTTGTAGAAATTCTCGCCGCGCGTCGCGAAAGTTTTGCACGGTCATTCTCTGAAAAATGTCCCGAGTTTCGAGTAAGATTTGTCAGAGTTTGAACTACAACGTTCAGTTGGGACACGGCGAAGAATGCAGATACCTTGTAATTATTTCGAATTGCTCCGTGGGCTCTGTTTCGGTTTGATTTTGATGAAACGGTCCGCTGTTTGTGCAATGCAAATCAGACGCAATTCGTGTGTCAGTCAGAATGGAATCCGGGGGATCCGGGATCTGGGGGTTTTGCAGAAGATATTTTTCTCGTTGATTGACATAATGATTGACGTGATCTGATTCCACTTTAATTAATTTCTACTTTTTACTAATAGAAAATTTAATTGAAATGTATGAAATGTATGAAATGTATGAAATTTCCAAGATAGAGTATCGTCATTTTTTTGTAGCGAAGATTTTAGTTTGTTTAATTGTTCTACAAATTACCTGCCAAATTTACTTAATCACGTTTCACTATTCATTCGTTATATATAATGTAAATTATATGTAACACAATATTTCAATACTCCACGTCAACTGTTACGAATGAAAAGAAAATTATTAGGTTGGTCGGAAAATAATTGCGCTTCTCTATTCCTCAATTTCAAAAACATATATAACTGAAAGCTTTCGAAGCTTTTTATTAATCAAAGTAACGACCATTTGCTTCAACACACTTCTGCTAACAAGTTACAAGTTTGTTTATCCCAATAACATGGAATTTCGATCCATAGAGAAGTCGATGAAACTTCAGACAGCGTTTCCCGTATCAGCTTGGTTTCCAAAGAGTTTATCCTTCCCGAGAAATTGTTTAAATGCTTAAAAAAGTGCAAAAAGTTACATAAAAATTATTTAATATAATATCAAATCGATTCCTTTCGAAACCTTTTCACTTAAAATTAAACATTTAGACTTTTTCCGGAGAGTATAAAAAAACCCCCTATTTTCTCTCTCTCTCTCTCTCTCTCTCTCTCGAGACGTTTAAATACGAGAAACTCCAAGAAAAATATTCGCTTCAGGAGCTGGCGCGTCCGAAACAGTGGCGCGTTTCCGTTCGAAAGCTTTTGTAGGAGCGTAGTACGTATGATGAATACCACCGGTTAGCGGTATTGGTATTGGTGTCGAACTCGCGGAACAATTCCGCGTGTACGTGAACCTGCACGCTGGCCCGGAAACTGCGAACTACCGCAATATTGGGCGCAGCAGTTACGCGAAAAGCCGGTCAGCGGGATCGAGATTTATTCGTAAAATTGAGAATTTGCACGAACACGGCCTCTCTCCTCGCCTCCTCTTCCTTCCTGGTTACAGTGGAGTATATATTCCAACGGTGTGTGTTCAGACTCCGGGCCCAGCAACTGGGAGCTTCTTTTTCACTCTCTCTCTCTCTCTCTCTCTCTCTCTCTCTCTGTTGGTTCCTCGACTTTTTTTATCTTGCTTCCTTTTCCGTTTTCTTTTTTTCTTTTTTTTCGTCACTGCCGTTCGCCAGTCCGCGTTTCCGCGCTCGTTTCGTTTCGCGCCGGAAGCGGCTGACAGTTGAACGTTTCCAGTCATGAGACTTGGTTGAATTTTTCTTCCAACATGGTGAAACTTTTCACCGTTGTGAAAACGTTGAAACGATGGAGCAGAAAATTTATCGTCGAGTTTATATATATATTTTTACCCGGCGATGTTCTCTTGGCAGGCACGAACTTTAGTTTGGGCAAGACAGTTTCTGATTATTTGATTACGAGATTAGATTTTTTTGTACTTTTTGTAGAGTGACAGAGAGATGAATGATCAGAGGAAACACGATATTTTTGGAGAATGGAATTACATCCAACGAATAAATGCAAAATATACATGAATGGGGTTTAATTTATTAAAGAAAGAATTTTACGAGTACTAAATGGTTACATACGATAATTTACCGAGAAAGTAGAATAGTCTCAAACTTCATACACGAAAGAAAATTATAAAAGAGTGCAAAGACTTTGATCAAGAAATTATGTTTATTCGATAATAAAAAAAACTCCATACTAATATGACAGAATATGACAGGATATATAAATACTCGAGCGGGTGAACGTCGTCAACTCGTTATAATTTCACTCCAACGCAACATTGTACGTAGGATTTTCCCAACGAAAATTTGGCCAGTTGGGTAAACCTGTTGTTGCTCCCGTTGCGATTTGAATTTAAATTCGAAACGATAATCCCGGTCTCTGTTGGCGTTCTCAAAGAAGTTTCCCGCGACAGCAGCCTCTCTGTACGACTGCATTCAGAGAGAGAGAGAGGGAGGTTTCTTAACGGTTTCCCGGGGCTGAACCGAAAAGCAATTACGTGGGCGGGTTTATATACGGTGCGGTGTGCCCGCCCTGGCTACGAAACGGACGTTGTCATACAGGACCATTCCACGTTTATTCTATCCGCAATGTGCTTCTTCGAACGCCACTTCGTGGCACTGCGTACCACCTACCGCTCTCCTTGATCCGTTCCCGCTTCTGTTTATCTTCGTTACCACGTTTTATCTCCACTTTTCTCTCTTTCCATTTATTGCCCGGCCGTTTTAAACGGCGTCGTTGTTTCTCTCGCGTAACCGACTGCACAGAGTTGCGGCAAAACGTGAAGAACTGAAAACGTTGTCCAGGAATCTGTCCACAGTTCTCAGTTCTCTTCGTGTCTTGTCGTGAAGAGTACATCCTCAACGAGATTCTCGTCTCACGTTCTTGTTTTCTGCAACTCCGTTGCACAGTTTTTTTTGGAAACAATGAATCTATGTAGAAGGACGTCACTTTTTTTTTTTTTAAACGAGAAGTCTGAGAATACTATTTTTATTTCTATTTCTTTGTGAGAGTGTCTATATCCGTTCAATCATACCATGTTCCAACAGGATTCTAACAACTTTGTTAAAAAGTCTAGTCGTCTAATCTCTGATTGGATCGTCAATTCTCGTACTTCTTTACCGCTTTTACTTTTCACGCTTCCGCGTGTTTTCCTGTTTGCACCGCGAATAACAGAATGTCTGGCAAACAAAATTCATGATGTCAGGATGTATAATTAACA
>KQ435944.1:288860-308310 GCA_001276565.1 Melipona quadrifasciata | reverse complement strand
AAACGTCTTCATCCCCCGTAATACAACTGTCGCAGCATCGTTTCATTTTCAAACGTGCAAAACTAGAGTGGGATCTTACAGCGCGCTCGCTTCCAAAATTTACTCGCTCGAGAAGCGACGCAGTTGTCGCGGGAATTAGCAATATCCGCACCGGCAATTTCCCAAGATAAATATCGAGCCCCTGCTTATTGCGCCGCCGTTCGAGGATGCAACGGCAATTGGCTGAGAATCGCGCGGCGGATTCCTTTTCCTGCAAAAATCGCGCGATCCGGAAGGGAGCACGAGCGACGGATCGATTACGACCGAGACTGGAAATCCGCCGTCGTCGTTGCGCCGATACACAGCGAGCCGATACACGTCGAAAGTGCGTCGCGCTATTAAGAAATTCCCGTCGCGAGCGGATCGTAAAAGTACGCGTAACCCATCCCCACGACCGTTTTTCATCCGATAGACCCGCGGCTTTAACGCGCGCTACTTTCCGCGCCATTTCTTGGCAACGATCGCTGCCAAGCGTCTTTGAGACTTAACCGCGCGCTGTTCGCCGTCCCTTCGTGTTTCGACG
Organism: Melipona quadrifasciata; assembly: GCA_001276565.1. Taxonomy (NCBI): domain Eukaryota; kingdom Metazoa; phylum Arthropoda; class Insecta; order Hymenoptera; family Apidae; genus Melipona; species Melipona quadrifasciata. The sequence goes on along the minus strand of KQ435944.1, from coordinate 307,748 downwards.
CGGGCGTCTTTTCCTCGAGGCGCCACATGGATCTCCACGAGGATCGCCGGCTCCTCGAGGGGGGAGGGCCGGTGAAAAACAAAAGTGGAACGGCGAATGCTCAAATCGATGGTCGGGTCGTTGAACTCGCTCCGATTCGAATTCGGAATAATTTCGTATAAAATAACACGGAGTTATTCCTTTGGGAGTTGATCGTACATATTTCTTTGACAAATATCCCGAACCTCGAGTCTTCTTCATCTTCGCTCGGCTTCGTTTTCCGTACGATTTCGGGTTTTCGTCAGATATTTTAGATCTCTACAATAAAATCTGTATGTGCCGGCACTTTATTTTGTCCGCCATTGAATGATACTTGGAATGATACTTAATTAAACAAATACAATGGCAATTTTCGTAGTTGCTATAACTTTCTGGATAAAACGTCCAGTTTAGAATTTTTGTGCAATCGTAGGGAATTTTTGTATTACGAAATACCACGTGGATGGAAATCATTGTCATTCGAGTGAAAACAGAAATGGGACAGCCGTGTACATTGAAAAATAAGAATAGAAACGATTGGCCGGTGGTTAAGTGAGATTTATCAAATTCGATAGCATTCTGGATAAAGTAGAATTTTCTTGGGAACCTTCTCTTGGAAATTGCACGAAACAAATTGATGTTGTTTATTCGTCGAATGCTGCGATCAATGAAACAGCATTTCTTTTCGTCGAAAGTGGGTTCCACCGTCCTGTTACGTAATTTGAAATGACCTAACGTTTCTATGTATAGTTGCTATCTCTTGTCTCACGAGACTCAAACTTTTGAGCTTCAATCAAGCACATTTTGCCGTTAAACGAAATAGATTTCTTCGTGCATTCCTCCGAGGAACAAGAACGTTCTAATTACGACCCCAATCTTCAAATATAGTTGGTCTTTAAATATTTATCAGTAGAAACGACGTCGATTGATAAATGTCAGAGAACAATAATACCACGAGTAAATTTACTCCCTTTGAAATCAGCTGTTCCCTGTAACGAAATTCTCGAGATCACGAATGACTACTTCGAGTGCACTATGTTCGATCAAGCAAAGCTTCGAAATACAATTAGAAATTAAACTTCAATATCAAAGTACGCGGCAATAAATTGACGCCCTTGATTTGCTTCTGTTTTATCATTTCCAATGCAAATCACAGATCCTGGTGCAAATCTGGCGAGTTGTAAGCTCCTGTTGGATATCTTCTGATTCAGCGGCAAACGAGTTTCGAAAGGAGTGCGTAAGTTAAGACGTTCAGTTCTAAGGAGGCGCGACGACGGTCTGACGAGTGCTCTGTACGTTTCGTGCCTTATCCCGCTTCTTCCTGTCCCTGCGGTAGCTTCGGAACGCCAGAGATACGAGCCACCAGGTTCCAAAACTCGAGATGATCCCGAAAGTGCTGGTTCGCTTCGTTTTCTCCCTCCCCCCTTTGTTTTGCTCCACTTTCTTTTTCCTCTGTTCCCTTTTCGCAACGTCGAAATTTGTGCTAACTGTTCCTTCGCGTTCTCGTTCGCGGGATTCCGTTCCTCGTGGCGCGAAGGACTTTTTGGTCAGATGGACCTCCTCTAATGCTCTGCGCTTCTCTGACGATTCGCACGAAATAGACGAATCTTTTCGAAGGATCGCGATCGTTGGCAAAGAGTACTTTTATCAGAAAGTAACAGGGGTTTAATATATTTTTTTTAAAAAAGACCATAATGCATAAATATGCTAATATGTTAATTTGATAGAATATTGAAATTAATACTAATGTTCAAGCAAAACGTTGTCACTAACCCACGTGCCTGATTGCGTCAGGATCGTTCTACGCGCCCCAAGCAGAAGCTATAAAAATTGAAAACATTAACTCTCCCTCCGAAGCTATTTCCAACATTATCAAGACGATTACACCAGATGATTCTAACGTAGAATCTCCTGGAATTTTCAATCAGCGTGCAACTTCTCGCCTATGAAACGAAAGCTGTTTTATCAAATGAAGTAATCTCGCCAGAATGTAACTCGTTGAAACAAACCAGTGTGAAATCATCAGAATATCGTATCGCCGTGCACAAAATGTTCCAAACATTTTCACCCCCAATTTAACAATCACTCCGCACGATGATATATGTGTATTTCACAATTTCACGTACGTCGGGGATATTAACAAAATAACAACAATAACCGATTGGCCAAAACGACCGCTTATCAGAAACAGAGGCGTAAAATATTTTAATGGAACAATGTCTGCGCGCATTACAATCGCTGCCGCGATATATACTCATCCGCGGCAATTGTTCGAGATTTACTAGGCACGAATTGCGGAATATCGTGCGCGATACGATACTCTGACAATGGATGCGCTCGCCGTTTTGTTGCGACGTTCCGGCGAGAATATTTTATTTAATTCGAGTATCCGTTCGAAAAAATTAATTTCATTCGGCCGGGAGAACGGCCGGAAATAACGCAGTTACCGATGGAAACGCGGCGCGGTAATTCGAAGGCCAAGCCGCGCGCGGATTTGTCATTCAATTATGCCGGCAATTCGGCCAACTCGGCTATCGTCATTGTACAATTTCGCGCGACGCGATCGAGCGAAAATATTACACGGCCGACGAAATTATGAACGCGCGACGCGGATTTTACCAAAAAAAGCGACCTGGTCGCGTTGAAATCGATGAATGCGGGATTTGTCGAATCGTCACGCGTGTGAACTCTCTGTCCTCTCAGGAATTTTCGATCCGAGATTTTTGTTTCTGTCCGTCTGACTTTAGAAGCTTCAGAAATCGCGATAAATCGTGCGTGATTTTTGAGGCTTTTTGGTGTCGTTGTTTCGTTGTGAGAATTCAAATTTTCAACGAAATGTGGTCGAAGGGGGAGAGAATATATTAGGCGATTCGTTGCTCGTCGCGTGTTCGCGAAAGGTTGGTTATTTTAGAGAGTTACGCTCGAAACTGGTGACTACAATTTCTCGAAAGATTATTTCTTTAAAGAGGAGCAATTCGCGGTTGTAATTTTTTTTTTTAGAAAATCACGTTACGTGCACAGGTAATTGTAATTGTCTGGTGTCTGCGAAATTGAAAGCGTAAAACGACTGGTGGAAACGTAAGTCTGACAGCGATTCTTAATAAATACGTCGCGGTCGCGCGGAATGGCGTGCATCTTGCGGAGTAGTATGAGTCTGTGGGGTCAGACGCGAACGAAGCCGGGGAAGCCCTGCGTTGCACGATTAGTTAAGTCGACGTCCACCCATATAAAGCGTTATACAGGGTGTCTGCTTCCACAGTTGGACAGAGAAATGTCACTGAAATGTCGAAAATATTCTTCTTATTGAAAGCTGTGTAAATTTCGCGTAAATCAATATCAATTGCGATCGGTATTTCTTATAAACGTTGCAATGGCGAATTGTTGCTAAAGAAACGTAGACAGACGATTGTGGGAAACGAGCAAATATGGAGATTTAATAACGAAATGTTTTTTAACTTGTTAATAATTGTGTTTGACAAGTACCTTCAACAACGAAAGAAACGTTACCTTCTTCGAATACGTTTTCCTGATACCACAGTGAAATATAGTATTCGCTTGAAAGAGACCGTGAATTTTACACTGTAGTGCAAGATTGTTGATTTCTTGAAATTTTTAGAGTATTCCTTTAGCGTTGTTACAACGAAAACAGCACCAGGAGGATCAATTTGAACAATAAAATTGTGGATTTTTTTTTTTTTAATCAGTTACTACGATATCGTCACGTTTAATGTGCGTTTGACGCATGTATTTATCATCTTCTTATCGAATTAACAGTTTTGAGTTAACAAGATTTGATTGAAATGAGAAATACGGCAGAATATATCTTACACGTCCAAGGAGGTCACGATTTCCACCAAATATATTCGTTTTCAACGTGATAATTGGCGACGATCGCCAGTTATTCTTGACACCTGCGAGCGTTTGATATTTCTCTAAACCAATTATCCAATCCCTGGCAATTTATCCTTTTAACTTCAACCTCGGGAACTGAACTTTCGTCTATACCTCGGTGTAGAGATTGAAGTTGTCGAAGTTGATCCAGCCTGTCCTAAAATCTATGGGTCTCCACTGAAACCGCACTGTTGATGGCCCAACTCGCAAATGGTACTCCAGTTACAACACAACAAAGCGATTTGAAGCGATCCAACAAATTCTGCAAATGCCATTTATTAACGACAACGGCAGCAACAATCACGGTCTCGAGTGCGGAGTTGCTTGGACATATCATTCGGACAATGCATTTCAAAAATGACGAATTGAACGAGTAACTGGTGTACCGTCTCGCGTCTCTGGATACTATTTGAAATAACTGTGCGTTAATTTATACGAAAATGGAAATGATCTTTCTCTGGATCATTTCATTATTTAGCCATCGAACGAAGTAACCTGTTATTTTAATTTTCATTCCAATGATTTTTCAAATGTTTCCCAACACTTGTCAACAATACGCAATCTTACCCAGGATGGGGCGAATTTTAATTTTTAATTGTAAAGGCAAGTTCGGTTTGTTATTTTCATTTGAAAAGTAACTCAGGAAACGTGATTGTGTTTGGAATAAAAATTGGTAAAATAGGATCGGAAATTATCCGAAGGATACAAACGTAAGGAAAGTAAATAATTTATGTGCTTGTTCAAATGACATCGAGTCAAGTACGATATTGTACAATATAACAATTATATTTCGTTGAAATGACACCCTCGACATTTCATGTCGGATTATTTAAACTCGAGTAATAAATTACTTGGAAATAATTCATTTCAATATCACGCACCGAAGAGACTTGCATTTCCCGTGTTATTTCTAAAATAAAAATGTTGGATCAATTGAAGTAATTCATTGCTTCGAACCCAATAATTTTTCCCATTTTATTTGAAATGGAAACGAGACCGAGTCTGTTTTGTTTCGTTTCGTGTTCGCGAAGCTGGTTGAATCGGCAGCGCCGCGTCGTTCGACCCTTCGCGACAGTCGATGGAAGCCCTTCAGATCGACTCTGCCACGCGGAAAGTATTGGATTTTATTAAACGGCCAATGAAACGGCGCTCGACTTTTCTGCATCGGCCCCTCCGCGCTTTTTTCCTTTCAGTTTCGTCGTCGACGAAAAAGAAGAGAGGAGGGGCAAGGGGCAAGGGAAAAGGCCGCAACGTCTATAAACTCTTAAGGACACTCCAAGCCTCCAGAAACTCGTCGCGTGTTTTATTCCAATCGCGAGAACAGCTTCGTCGCGTTTGGAACTGTCCGCGCGAACTCGCGGAAATTTACGATTTTTATCATATATATATATTTTCTGTTCTTCTGAGAATCCGCGTCCTCGAGGATTGCTTAATAATGGACGTCCATTTTCATCGCAGCTCTGTCGGCAACGACATGGGAAAGAACTTACTGTTTCTCACGCAGTTGTGAGTTGAGGCAAAGGAAGCAAAATCTCCAGGAGGGTGATAGAAGTTGGTTGAGGCATAAGGTGTACAATAGTTTTTCGCGATTTCTAGAAATCTGAGTTTGACCTATATCTGTAAAATTGTAGCCCTGCAGAGCTCTCCTTTTCGTAAAATTGACCAAAGTGCAGAGTTGTCGATTTAATTAGTACTAGATCTCATCATTCTACTTGCGAAGGTCGTACGTTTATGTGCGAGAAACAGACTGCAAATTTTTACGTGAACGTACATTTTTATAGATATTGCCAAGTGAAAAAGGACATTCGTTTCTCTCACTAAATCACAACGACTGTTTTACATTTTTACGCATATATTAATCAGCTTTCAATCAAATTCCTTCTTCGAGTGAAATAAGTATCACGATGCCCAAAGCGTAATACTCTCTCTCACTGTATTTAGCGAATGTGTAAATCCCATAGTCGCATAGTCGCGATTAAAACCCTTCAAACGATCCGAATGGAAGAAATTACGCCAAACAACAGAGAATTGAAATTCCAAGACGCAACTGAGAGCTGTGCCAAGATAATGCAAAAAAAAAAAAAAAGAAAAGAAAAGAAGAGCCTCGTCACACGGAAGAGCTTCGCCTACTGGCGAGGAAGGTCGGACGCAAACAGATGAATTTCGTGGACGGAATACGCGAGCGTTTTACCTCGTGAAATCCGGCGATCACGGGCAATAAATGCACCGTGCCGGATCGAGATTGCCGTTCGAGATGTCAGGCAACGGTTTATGGAGCAAATGCCACGTATGCGTGGAATAATTCATGAGATGGAAACCGCTGGTCGACTGTTATCGCCGTCATGAAACCCTGCGAGGGATTCCTCGCCAGTGGAAAACGCGCCGTCTCTAGTCAGACGCGGCGAGATGAAACTGATTCTCACCTAGGATGTTGTTTACGTTGTTCGTTAGCCACGCGCGACGGACACATCCGCTTGATACAGACACCGATAATCTTTGGGATTGTTAATTCTTCGCGAGTGGAATGTGCGAGTAGACGAGCAGCGAGTGTCACTCTCGCGGTAACGCGCGTATTTGCGCAAAGGTGAAGCGTGTGCATCTCTGATTTCTGGAGCAATGTACACCGCGATGTACACGTTAGTCCAGAGACACGTTGCAATGCCTGTCGAGCTCGCGTGCGAAACGCATTTTATGCATTTGTGGGATATTTGAGGTGGAATGGAATGCAAGCCACGTTTTCCCAATACGTGTCTCAAAGGTACTTAAAAAGTTTCGCGTAAAGTTTCTGTGAAAATGTTTGAGACACGGTGTAACTCCGAGTATATATATATAAAGTTGGAACTTTTAAAATTCCAATTTCGTGTTTCAGTTGAATGTACAGAAAATGTGTTTGTTGATATTCGTACACTGATTAATTCAAGGTGTTGTGGACCACCGTTGTGGTATCGAGGTTATTTTTATTATAATATATTTCGAAACGCTTGAGAGACAATGTACGTGTGATATATATTCCTCGCAGTCGAAAGTTTTCATTCGAGATATCACGGACGACGTACCTCAACGTACGCTTACGAACGCGAACGTATGCAAATTGATCGAAAGTTGCTCCAAAGTAGATAAAATAGTATCAAGTAAGCCCGAGCGGAATTCCTGCCTGTGTAGAATGTATATGTATATATATATATATATACATATATAACCGAGCTTCGTAGAATCGAAGGTGCTCGCGATTGGAACTTAATCCTTCTCCATGCAGAAACTACCGTCCCTGTCTCTCTCTCTTCGGTTAATAGAAGCAATTAAAACTTGTTCAATAAATTCTGTGCAAGTCTCATTTGCTTATCCAACGGTGATGGAATTCCACGCGTCAATGGCTTAAGAGTTTCCCAAGGGATCTGCACTTCTTATCCCAGGTACTTAACGATTTTACTCTCTCTCCCTTTCAAATTGTATCTACGCTTTTAATGAAAATCCAGCTACATCGTTGCAATTGCAACAGGCAACGACAGTACGAAGTTACTCTACTCTCATTTTCTATCCGCTTCGTTTCCAAGTTACTCGAAACGGGCGCTCAGAAAAAAAAAAGGACGTGTGTCACGTGGACGGACCTCGATTCCATTGAACACGAGCGAACACTCGATCCTATTCGCTGCCTCGAGCAAGACAGGTGGAAGCGTATGTCGGACAATTCGACGTGTAGGTTCTGTCGATTGTATCGGCAGAAGTAATCCAACGTAACAGTTAGCCGTTCGTGAAACGGCTTTTCGCGTGGATTTAAACAAAGGCTCTGTTGTTATCGCGGGTGCTTAAATGATTTCGATTGCAACAACGCCAAGATATATCTGAGTGGTTGTTGGAAAAATATGACGACGTTGTTGGGAAACGGGTGAAGCTTTTTTTTTTATTTTTACAGGTGATTATTTTTAGGTATTTGTATCATTTGTTCAACTATTTTACAGGCGAATATTTTTTTAGGCGATTGTTAAATGAAAGTGTGGATATTTTCTGAAAGTTGAAGCGATCAGTTACCTTTTTTATTAATTTCTTAGTTCCATTACACAAGTGCAAGATTATTAGTGAATTTTGACGAAGAAAAGTGCAATGTTACGTTCCGAGGTAAATTTAAAAAAATAGTTATCAAAGTATCATTTGTCTGTGCTTCTCGATGTGGATTCCAAACTTTCGGTTTCGTAATTCAATTTTTATTAAACGAAAATGTTACAAAATAGCGGATTCATTTGCAGAAGTTGTCACTGAACTGGGACATGTGGAGTAAAAAATTCCTACTGTTTCACAGATAAAATTTCACGGATATTATCTAAAATCTAGCGTACAGATTTTTAATTGTTATAAAAATAATGAAAAACATATTTTTGGACGATTCGAAGGACTTTCTCTGCGATGTGTTTCAGGCAGGAATTTCACTATCCACAAATACAGCAATGGCTATTTCTAAAAAAAATGCTACAATACATGGAAACTATTAATACACACTATTAACAGAATATATAACATATTTAGCGTATTAATATTTATCGGTTACGTAACACTGCGGAAATCATTTTGTCACCAAAACTGATTTCGTTCCTTCTTTCGTCGAATCAGCTTTTTATTAGTAGAGACTATCGTTTATCCTTGTAACCAGCCAGTGTGCCATTTGTCCACGTTCTTCCCGGTCTCTCATAATCACTTAACATTTTCTAAAGAAAGACGTTTTGATGTCAGCTATTTATCTGTCTTGTAGAGGATATCGCTCGGTTCGTTCAACGATACAACGACACTACGTGTTTTGTCGTGAGCTAATCTTTTCTCTGGCGAAATAGCGCAGCTGTTCTACCAGATTGTCGACTGAGTTTTTCGAGACTGTAATTTATTTATTCATTCAGCGTGGTGCAGTTTTTACTGCGAAACCCAGAAATGAACAGCAGAGAGTGTGCGAGACGAAATAGGAGAGACAACATGCTGTTGCGAAATTAGGAAACCGATACTGATTTCAATTATTAAACTTCTTTGAAGCAGTCGAGACATTAAATCTACTGGCGTTCACGTATGTAAATAGCGTACTTATACACTAAAAAAATATTTGGAAATTCCGTTAACAAAATGGAGTTTTAATAGAATCAAATTAATCAACAACGTGTTTCGAAGGAGAAAATAAGGAAATTAGATCAGGCTGTGAATGCGTTTATTCAAGAATGGATCAGAGGAAAACAATAAGAGACGGTGTATGCTGGTTGGTTTCAGCGCGCGGCGTACACGCGATGTACGACGTTTTAATTAGCACTTCACTTGGAAGGCATTGATTCCGACTTTTTTCACGATCCATTGTTGCTCGAGTGAGCCACACTTCAGCCGCTAATTGGGGTAATCGTTTCACTGCACGCCTCGCGAGAAAGCCTAACATCGATCCGCCTGCCCCGTCATTTTACGCCGCTGTTTGAAGAACTCTTCTCTAGCCGATCAATAGGATTACTCGAACGTTTTTCAAACTTTTCGGCACTACGATTTTCAGATTCTTGGTCGAATCTTTTGTAAAAATTTGTTTAGAGTGAAGGCGGGGGTTGCAAAACAGTCGCTTAAAAGTCTCAGCACAAGTAGTACATTTTCTTAAAAATTGAATGATATTTTATATTGCCAAGAATCTGTACAGTATTCAAAATATTCTGTCAAAAGTAGAAAGCTACGACATATAAAATAATTCATAATTTATTAACGAAGAGTTTTCAAATATGAGTGCATCTGCTCTATTTATTGTAAAGGTCACTTTTCTCTTCATAAAATGATACCAAACATTTTTTATATACTTATATTCAAAATCGCATCACACTGAGCAGCTTTCAGACGCAAATGCCTTCACAGATTTTCTCAGTCATCTCAATGATACAGTATTTGAACTTTGAATCGAAACCATTCGGAATGTTTTTAGTAAAAGTGAAAGGTTTGAACGAATTTTAATAACAAGTTATTACTGAAAGTGATAATTTTAGCGGGGGTAACCTAGAAAATCGGGCTTCTTCAGGTGCAACGCTAATGCAACGAAAATTAGCGATTGGTTCATTTGGGTCACGTGATTCGCGAGGGGGCGTGGGGTAGACCTCGAGTAGGAGTGGCGTTGTCTGGTACTGAGTGATCGCGCCTGTAATTTGTTTCGTATCGATTCAAATGGTTGCATATCAATAAAATTTTATGGCAAAAAGGTCGTCCTCATTTCTTAGTCAGGATAGTTACTTCTGGGCCTTTCAGTGAGATGAATCGTACTGGGGTCGTGCAGTTTTTTTTTACTATGATTGGCTCCGCTAGAATTTCTAAAAATATACTACTTACCTCGTGTGTATCGTGAAAGAAAAAAATAAATAAAAGCGAAAGAGCAAATCCAAATTCTACAGTATGTATGTACTTTAATGGTCAGTAAAATTTATTAATAAATTAATAGCGATACTAAGAACTTGCAAGATGAAAATTGCGAGTGGTCTTAATTCAGTGATTACGTCCGTAAAACAGATACTATATTTTAGTTTTCTATTTTGAGTAATTTATCGATGAGAAAGGGGAGGGGGGGTGTTCTCCAATGGATTCAATGGACTCAAAGGAAACGGGGGGAAGCTATTTAGCCGAGTTTTGCGATAGAACAGGCGCGGTATAACTAATAGTTAAACGATTTAACCGCGAGGCAGCTTTTGAACGAGAGCGCGGCACGTCGCGAAGATTGAATACAATTTGGTTTGTTCGGTCAAAGGCGATAAGCCTTCCTGGTTGCCTTCCGTTTTCAATAAGGCAATCCAACGAGGCAGCAGCCGACTTCGAGAAGCCGGGAACGGAGTTTAGACCCGGTCCAATCAGCTGGTTGCTTCCTCGCGAACGAACTGTCAGTTGAGACGGTGCGAGGTGCAAACAAATCTTAGCGAACCAGCCACCAGCGGCGTGCTGAAATTTTCCAAATTAAATCCGCTCGAGTTATCTCGGCGAAAAGCTCGCACGAAACGTGACCTCGGTGACGAGGGAAATTGCTTTAATTCGCATACGTGACCTCGAAGTTTATTTAAAAAGCGTCCCCTCTCTTTTAATTTTTGCTGCTTTCAATTTTGTTCTTAACTTTGCTATCTGTTCCGTCGCGATTACGTTGGATTGTATCTAATAGTGTGAAAAGTATTTCAAATAATGTTTAATTAATTTCGGAAGGAGAATATCGTATATCTTTTTTTTTCTTTTTGGAATTTTTGTAGCGTTGCTGATATTTTGACAGACACTTTGGCATGGCACTTGTTTTTATTCCATCATGTCGCAAAAATTAACTATCTTCACTGACAATAAATTGATAATCACAAGTAACTGACGAGCTTTGATCCGTTTGGTGAATTACACTGAATTTCGCGAGTGTTTGCACGCACGTGGGATATTTTGCACGAATTTCCACCGGCAATCAACGGAGAGATCGATCTCGTCGGATTGCTTCGCGATATTTACCGTGGCTGGAAACAACTTTCACGTCAAAGTGGAATCGCGCTCTGTTCAAGTCCAGTATCGGCAAATTTGCCGTCAGAACGCCCCGCGATCGCGGGTAAAACCTCAAAGAAAAGAAATAAATAGCTGGCGGAAATCAAATTCAAACTACGGAACACTCCGGTAAGCTCGTGAAATTTCTCTGCGACGTGACGGGACTGGCGTAAAAATATGAAATGCAGAAATGCGTGTACGTGAAAATACGAGAAAAACAAAGTCGAGAACAAATAAATAAGTTGCACTTTTGAGTAAACGGTCGGGAATTGTTTCGACATAATCGATGTATCGAAGACTACTCAATTTGTACGTCGATGTATTAATCAATATGAAGAAGACATCACTGTAATAATATGTACATCGATTTGGCAAAGTATCAAGAGTAATTATTGCTATGTGAAAATACTAGAGTAAGATATTTCCACCAACCTGTCTGACCGTGTCAGGATCGTTCTACTGCGCTCTGAGCATTCTTACCTGCTATCGATCCTTTGAATATTTAAAATTGCCAAAAATCTAAAGAACTGCCAAAGTAATCAAAATGCATAACTTTTGTTAGCGTATTTGTTAAAATATACAGATGAAAGTTTGCGCGTTTCTTTGAATTATATACTGTTCTTTTCTTTTTATTTTGATGTCTCCGATGAAAATTTTACGCTTTGATCGTCGATAGTTTTAGCGTTACGAATTAAGATTTAATTTTAGTTTCGATATAATTTATTCGACTTGTTGCACATTACTCTCTCTCTCTCTCTGAACCTCCGATAATTAAATTACAAGATTATCTGTACAATATTTATATCGTGGCCTGTAGCTAAATATTCAAAGGGTTGAAAACTCTCAACTCGACATTTTCACACTCGCGAAAAACGCCTGACGTAAAATTTTCAAGGATCGCGTTTCAGCTGGGCCACGTCGCGTCATAAACCACGTACAATTGAAAACCTCGACAGAAAACGCCGATAAGAACGTTGTCTGTGAAAATATTATCGTCCATTTCTTATCCCGGCTACCCGAGGAAATACCTCGAAATAGCGGCATATGGCGGAGAAAAGGGGATCGGTGATACAGTCAATCCGAAAGTGGTTGACCGTTGGAGAATCGACGAGGCAGCGAGCCGCAAGCAGAACCTCGATAAAAGTGCCACGTCGCCGATATCAGTCATGGATCCGCGATGAATAATGCATGCAACGAGGCGTGCGCGAACGACGAAAAAGCAAAAAGGCCGGGTTATGGAGAGTTCGATGCTCAAAGTTGCTTCTCGATCTCCGTCGCTCCGCCAAGCTGGAAAGGTCGCTGGCTCGATGCATAAAATGCACGAGAGCGTGACACCTGACGCGTCTTAGGCCGCTCCCCTTCCGCTCGTATCAGTTATTTAAGGACCGTTCGCCATCCGACGGTCCAACCTTCACGGCTGGCGGCCTCTTCAAATACCTTTCGGCGAATCTAATCTACGAACATTCTCCGCGACCGGAGTTTCTCCGCGTTGTTAGTTAGTCGGAATAAGAGCTTTCGAGGCAAGTGTGTCTTCTCTCGAATCGTTGTCAGCGACTGTTAAGGCTTAGTAATAAGGCGAGTGTATGAGGATATTATACACGGTACCTCATATAGTATAGTATAGTATATTTCACTTAAAATTAAATGTATAAATTTTTATTTTTTATTTTTCGTAATGAGATGATATCTTCTCAAACAACTTCGGGAAGAGAGTGTTTCTTTGTGATTATCTTTTACGAAACTTGTTATTTTACGAGGCAGTAGTTGCGCGTTTCCTTTTATAAAGCACCACGTGGCTTTCAAGTGTGTCTGATGTATGTGTCGCGGCGACTTCGATTATGAAATTTTGAAACAGTGTACAGACGTCCAGACTACAGTGGCGATATACTGTAACCTACATCGGATCAGCGTGAAATCAATTTTTAACTTTGCTGGTTAAAAATGCTGCCACACTGCGAAAGTCAAATGGCATCAGTCGACAAATTTTGGAAATTCACGTCGCACACTCTCGGCAAGATTCACAAGACGCCGAAAATATTGCACAAATTATTCTGCGAATAAATCTGGAAGAGTCGAGAGTTCACGAGGAATCAAACAATAAGTTGAACGAGTATGTTGCTGGGAAGAAATACGACGGAACATCGAGCGCAAAGAACGAAAGAAAGGAGAGGAAACGATTAATTACACGAGGATTTTGACACGGCGAGAGTCAACGCAGCGTGAAAGCTGTCGAGCTCGCGACTTTTTCTAATGGAAACGACGAGTAGCCGCGCACCTTTCAATTTCCAGAAAAGCCTGGAACCGGGTCGTGGGCGACGATCCAAGATTCGAACAAGACGCCGGTCTAACGTTGTGCGCGAGTAGTTAAGAGCATTCTCGTCGACGTAGTCGAAGTGCTTGTCTAAATTCAGCGAGCTCTCCACTGAAATTCCAACTGCACCTTCGTTCTACGAGTTTCAGATTTTCGCTGGTTGTACAGTCGGTCACCAAAATATTCGAACGTTGCCACGATCACGAACATATTTCACAATTTACATTTTCCTGTATTGGATACTTCACGTACACATGTGTGTGCATGCACGAGACACTACAAAAGTGTTGCATTACACCTTTCGGTTTAGGTAAATGCAGAAATTAATTACTTGGTAAATAAAGTGGAAGATTCTTTCTTTCATATTAAATATTCTGAACAGTTATGTTATACTATACTTTCATTTCTCTTGTAGATTATAATTCAATTTTGTAAAATTGAATGCGTTCTCTTCAGTTCTGGTCTTTAAACATTCTTTTGACTGCATTCTATTGCGTGCAATTGTTGAAGAACACAGTAATAATTAGTTTCGATGTCACAAAAATATTCGACGCTACGTAAACTACGTTAAACTTACAGATAAAAAGTAAATTTACTGTCATCTCAGAGATAATTGACAATCAATTCTATTTATGAATTTGACTTCGTAGTGATTCATCTCGTAAATTTTTCTAGCGATATATCAGACGAAAATTTCGTACGTCCACGGCGAAATCAGAGCTGATATCGCGTCACAGATAAAATTCTATTCCCCTGCGCAGCGATGTTGAGCTCGTCGTGCTCGATTAACGCGATTCATCTTGTTAACTAGACGAAACTTTCTTGCTCGGCTGTATATAGTTCACGATAATTAATTTCAAGAGATAGATCTTCGTTCCCGGAAGATTATTCGTTATCCTTGATACACTCTAAGCTTCTTACCTGCAGAACTGTGCTCGCGTTCGAAGAATAATTTTGCTCGGAACTTCAACTTGAAGTTGAAAATTGACCCAAGTACGCGCGAGTGTGAAGTTGGTTGAAATTGTTGGCTGAAAGTGGTTGCACGAAGAGAGCAAATCGTGACAAATCGCGATAAATCGCGGGCAACTTTTCGTTGATTTTCTGACGTTAATCTCGATTTATGATTGAAGAAACTGGCGAAAATAGTTGATAAATATGCGAAATGGATAGACAGAAGTTTAAAGTTATTTTTAGAAAATATCACAATTAATGCGCAAAGATGCACGTTGGAAAAGAAGAAGAAGAATAATAGAAAAATATCCCGTCTTCGATTTGTCTTCGAATTTTGTTATCATCTCAGATCGTTATTAGTTTAAGCATTCAAATGTAACTTCAATTTTGGTAACATGGAATTAATCGATAGTTATTGGATGTTGAAACCTCTATCAGTTCCGTTAACAATTGATAACCTTTGAATAACAACATCAGTTGTCGTTAACTGTTGAATGTTGAATCACGTTGTATAGTTGCCACAATATTGATATTGACGATAGTCGTTATATCGTGTTAATTATTGCACAACGTTACAGAGAGTTGACAGAACGAACACTCCACGAATCTTCACGTTAACGAAAATACGAAATTGTGCAAAGAATTGTGCATCGATCCAATTATCATCGAGGATTGTAGAATGTCAAATATAAAGTATAAACACAAATATGAAACAATAGTATTCGATACGATACTTGGTATTTGAAATGATAAATGTTCACTGCACGAAGATTTCCACTCCAGTTATCACCGACGAATTCGAAATACATTACAGAATGTTTGGCACGCGATAAAAGAGCTTTTTCGCTCGCGCATCCCCGATCTGCTTATCGTCGAGTAAAATTCCGTCCCTACAGGTGGTCAAACGCAGCGAACGATCTCGCTCGACGGCATCCCCGGCCGTGTCACGGATATTTCGCGAAGACCACACGCCCGACAAGTTGCGCAATTTAATTAACGGAACGTCCGCAATTTCGGCGGACGACAAATTCGTGCGAATGTTCCAAGTAGAACAAGCCGGGCCGCGCATCACCGGCATAGCCGGCCGCATCGGCTATCCGACCAATTAGCTACGTGATCTGCATTCCTCTCTCTCTCTCTTGCCCCGTTCGGCAACCTACCAAACGCTTAGAAACGCCGGGCGTCTCCTCCGCATCCGCCGTTGTTCCCCGTTGTTCCCCGTTGTTCCCCGTTGTTCCCCGTTGTCCCCCCGGGTGCAATAATGAACTAACTACGGTCACTAAACAATGGCTAATACAGCAAGGACGACAAACAGCCTGCTACCTCCGCGTCTACGAAGCTAACACACAGCTTACTAAGTAGTAATTCTATCTCTCTCTCTCTCTCTCTCTCTCTCTCTTGTCCTTCAGCGCGTATAATTACGTAGTTCGTGTATGCACGGTTCATTGGTGACGGTGATTGATGCGTTTACGCTTGTAACAATTGTAATCGCGGTTAGTTTCTGCTGATGAATAATCGTCGCAGACTGAACTCCATTGGCGCGGCGAGTTGCTCGAAATTGGCCCGTTTATCGATCCCGATGCGGCGTGTTGTTATTGATCGAGCCCTTGTCCCGTTGGTTTTAATTGGCGCGAGTGATGAATTGGCACGTCGTTGGAAAACATTGATCTTGAATCCTTTGATCTCGAAGTACTACCAATCTTCCTCTTCATTTGGAATACAGCAAGTTTCTAATCTAAGAGTTAGAAAATCCTAAGATTGAGTAATTCTAACTGTTATGGCCAATAATGGATAAAATTCAGATTAATCTTACAGTGATGTGATGGGTTTATTTGCTACTCGTGTCTTTTTGTTCGTTTGTATCAATTTTGGAGTTGAAAATATAGGTGACTGTGCGAAAATGTTGCATAAATTAAAGGATGAGAGAAAGAGATCATCACTTGTTGCACTAGAAATCTTTTGCTTACTTTTAACAACCAAGTGTGGACAGAAACGCGTCGACAGAGATTACTTGTAACTTCACAGTAGGCAAACAAATGTGAGGTGTGAATGGAATAAGGGACGAAGTAACATCAAAAATATATATTGAACGCACACAATTAGATAGAAAGGACGGTAAAGCTTTAGATTCCCCACTCTCTTCACTAGTTCGAACTCGCTATTCTCTCTTCTTAGATCCTCACATCGTGCACCGGCACCGTCCAGAAACAAAACACAATACGTAGACACACATATACGTATCATACATCTACACCACAGACCACGCTCGCATTCACACACATAAAGCCAACACACTCACATAAGGGACATTGAAATTTCTTCAAAATCTCTTCAGTCAGTACTAATAAATAAATGACAAAACTTGTAAACAGAGGGAAATGTTCACTCCGGATGTCATGCAGTCGTTGCAACGTAATACAGGGGCTATCTTTTACTTTATTTCGATCAATTCTCGAATGTTAGATATTCGATACCAGTAGGATTGAAAAAGACCGATAGAAACAGAAGTATAAAATGAACCACTATGAACGGAGTATCCACCTGGAGGATGGAGTTAAGAGGCAGCGTATTCCGCGCACGAGTTCTCAAAGCAACCGCGGTGAAATCTGGCTTCGGAACTTCTGGCCAGAGAAATTTGAACAGTACTCAAAACATTTAACGGTTTACGTGTCAAAGCGTAAAGATGAACTCGCAGCTGGATAATATCCCCCCGCCAGACGAAAGTATACGCGAGAGTAACTTCATTCACCCTTTACTGCGTTCCAAACGGTTTATTCCCTTTTATTCGTGAAATGAAGAGTTTCCCTTGTACGAGGTGCTTCATAAATCTACGCGGCAATACGAGCGACAAATGAAACAATAAAATTTTGAAACATTCATATTTGTGTGAACGGCCGTCACACGTATTTTCAGTTTTCGAGCTGTGATTAACTAGGGTGAACGTTTGAAGTGACCACTCTGAGGATAATTTAGTATATCAGAAATTTAAGACATCCTGATATTTCGTCGAATTTTCGTCGTGTAAATCTTCCAGATCATGGTGGATTTAGACAAAAGGTATGTTTTTTCACCGTTTCAAGCAAGTTTAAATTTTTACAATTTCTTTTGAGGAGAAATACCTCCACTTTTCTATACATTGCCGCACGATGTTAAACTCGGGACTGTCAAAACGTTTCTTCTCGTAATGTCAACACGTACGACAATTTTAATAAAGTATCGACAAAGTTTTTGCTCGATGCATGTCTCTTCATCTCGTTCGCGGGCATTTGCGAATCACTCTGTACAGACAAAGGGAAAATAAAGAAAACTGATCGCGACAAATGAAACGTGGACGATAATTGATCGACGAGCTCGCACGAACTCGTCCGAGAGACAATGAAAGACCCGAGTGAGAACCGAGACAACTGAACGGCGAGTGAAAAACGAGCGATGGACGCGGGGAGGGGGAGAGATGATTGCGAGGAAAAGAAGTTTCCACGAGGAGGAGGAATTGACGCAGTTGAGGGAAAAGTTGCGAGGTAACAGGGGGCGGCGACGACAGCTTCGTGGGCAACATGGGAGCTGAGTTAACACGTACACGGTGTGTAGTCGAGGTATTTGTCTTACTTTCGAAGACGCTTGCTCTTGGACACGGCCAGACAAAGGACAAGCCGAGCTTCCACCTGCGAAGCGTTGAAAAGAGTAAATAGCGTGAAAGTTCCCCTGGTACGTTGCACGAGAAAGTAATTCGTTTCGCCGATGAACTCGTTTCACCCTTTGGTGTGGCCGGCATCTGCCGTAAACGATCGTACCGACGTGTGCTATAAAAAAGGCGCAGCAATGAAAAAAGGAAAGAAGCATTAGTGGCTGGAGACGTGATGCGTGGCGTGTTCCAAATTGAAAGCATCTTCTTTTACTTTGGTGGAAAAAACTTCATTCTCTCCCGTGTCGGATCCATCCTCGTAATTCTACTTTTTCAAAAATGTACATTCAGTTCAACTGCGAATACAAAGGTCGCCAACGGTACCGGCGATATAATAGTTTCTTCCTCTAAATAAATACGTAACACCGTGCGATAAACCAAAAGGTTTGCCACCCTACGTAACAAACCAGGAGAGAAGAATTAATTTCGAAGATATCGGCAAATAAACTCATCGCCAAGAAATTCTCCCTCGAGGAACAATCGCACGCTCTTCTTCAACAACGGAAGAAACAATTTCGCCCATTTATATCGTCAGTTCTAC
>KQ435944.1:217419-252672 GCA_001276565.1 Melipona quadrifasciata | reverse complement strand
GCCGGAGTAGTCGAAGAATTCCAAGCCGATGAATTCAAATAGAGGGATAAGATTATTTGCGTCTAGGCTATAATGTAAAATTTGAATACCAAAATAGTTTCAAATCACGGTATAACTTGATAACTGAATTCGTCGGCGGGAACGAGTTAAATAACTCGTGAAGATGAATCGAAGTTGAGCGGGGGAATTACTTGGCCGAATTAGTCACCGTTACAGTGATTCCATTCCGTAATGGGGGCGTTCAATTATTCTTCTGGCCCATTAAAAGGGAAAAGCGCCGGGTTCTCTTTCCAAGAAATATGTCGGATTTTTTCTTTCGGGGAAAATCCTGACCGAGAACCGAAACGAATTATACTCCCCGAAAGAAAACGTATAATGGAGTTATATAATTGAACCAATAACTAACCAGTAATTTCAAATAAATAATTCTGCAATGAAATCATCCTCGCACGATCCTCCGTTTAAAGTGATCGATTGTTTGTTAATATTTGGCGATTAATTCAAATTAGACAGAGCTATGAAAACTAACTATGTTGACGAAACTGTTCTTAATTATATCAAGATTAGGTATAGTTAAATTTTGAATTTTATTTTTAATAGACATTTTCGACTAAGATTTTCGAGATTCACGCAGGGACCTTTCTTTCCATTTACATTTAATTCGTCACGTAACTACGTTTATACATATTTTAACGAGTTTCGGCCGCATATTAACGCTCACGGCCGACACACTAATAAATATTTATCGTGGCCATTAGATCATGTATAAACATACGCGGTTCGAAGAAGCGTGCTTTGTCAAATGCACCGCTTATCACCACATTTTCCACGACATTTATGCAAATATTCCGCCGCGAATTCACCAATCTGTCTGCTATATATTTCGCGAAATTTCAGCCAAGCGCCACCGTCAACCGATATCCACCACCACCCTCCCCCCTCCGCGATTAATATCAGTTCCCGTGAGCCGCGCGTCGCGCACACAGTCGTAATATGATAATTTTGAACACTTTGTATCGTCGAGTTGTTTGAACTTTGAATCATTTGTAACATCGAAACAATGATTTACATCGGATTCGTCCGTGAATTGCTCGCAAATTCGTCGCTGTTATAATAATTCATCGCGACCACCGCTGTAGGAACGTGATTAATTCCTCGTCGAGCCGATCGCGGGAGGTCCCGACGGAAATAATGTGCGCGCATTCGTCAGAGATGAATCATTAATAGAGAGTACACGGGATAAAATTCTCCATCCGTAATTGGAAAAACGTGTCACGTTTGTGATCGCAATTACGTTCGTATGTTAAATCAGCTTGGGATAAATCAACACTCGGGACTGTTTGTGAAAGGGAAAGAAAACATTTGATCTGCGTTTTCTACATATAAGATAATTGACAATTGAGATATGCGTGTATGAGAGAAAAATCGCTGTTTAATCCTTCTATCCGCAAGATTCAACGAAATTTTTTTTCCTACATTAATCACCCAAACGGTATTATGCACTACTGACAGAATTGGCTATGTTTATTTGTTTTAATTAGAATCATTTCACGACCATAATAGACATTAATTGCAACTTAACGCACTAATTATCAATTGAAATATATACATGTGTATTTTCGTATCTTAACCTGCGTAATTTAATATTATTAATAATACTTGCAATTAATAATCTATAATTAATTATACGTTGCAGTCGTAAATTGTTAATTTAAATATGTCCATATGTATTTCTAACTCTTTGCCTGTATTAATATTATTAATAATATTAACGTATACATGTGTTAAAAGTGCTATACGCAAATGACCGACGGTCGACAACACGCAGCGACTTTTTTAATCGATCCACTCTTGATACACTCTCTGTTATAATTGTCCCTTTAAATCCATCGGTCTGCAATCTCGTTAGACGCAAGGCAAATGAAACCGAAGGGTCAGCCAGCCTGCCATCTGTTTTCGTTACAATTCGACCCTCGAACCGCGTTACTCCACTCGTTCGTCATTTAAATCGCAACGGGTATCTCTAATTAGAAAGTATCGGACGGAAGTTCGATGAGCTATCGATTACAATGCTTTCAGCGTGTCCCACTGGAGAAGCAAACAGCGGGGCTTGGACGTGAAAGCAACGCGGGGATGTTTGATTCGCGACACCGATTTCCAAGTTGATTCGCGGCGATTTGGAGAGGAAATTTTGAATCGATTTGGAAGTCGATCACTGGATGGATAGATACATTTTTATTACCGAATTTCTATCGAATCACTCGTGGTCACTTTCGCGACCCTCGTGTCGAAATTAACAAGATTTTATTTATTCGCTGAGTATTCTTGTCGACTTGGACTTATCTTTATAGTAGAAATCAATCATTTAATCTGTAGATTAGCAGTCGATTTGCTAGTCGATTCGAAGTTTAAAAGTTATCTGTTTATGTCATCTTCATTTGGTATAAATGTTAATTCGGTGTTACGATTTCATCAACGATTCGATACTGCGAGATTCACTCCGCTTAGTGGTTTGGGGCCCTTAATGAGAAACTCGAGGATTCCGCGGGAACGTGGTTGAGATGTCAGCTCGCGCAAGTACGAATTAATCACTTGTTAACGAACTACGGCCATAGTCCGTTGTTGATCGTGTTAATTCGATGCAAGAACACAACGGGCTGCTTACGCGGTGACAGTCAGGATGTTGGATTACATTGTGGCAGCTGCGACATCGCGTTTCCCTTTGTCGTTGTTTTGCAACGTCGCAGGTTACGAGTCGCGATACGCGACTATCGTGGCAACGTTACCAAACCAATTCCAGTTTCCCTTGAGAAACTGTGCTACAACTCCCTCGAGAAATCCCGCATTTGTCATGGGGAAAGTGATTCGAGAAAGTTTATTTCGTCAATGAAAAAGTATCGGCCCTAAACGTGTAATAAATCTTGTTGGTATCGCGATATATTGTGTTTCGAGTTCTGTGCCACTGATAGAAAATTCAGTCTCGGTTGATTGTCAGGGTCGACGTTTCCTTTTCAATCGTAAATCTGACGTAATTAATTTGAAATTAATTTGAAAAATTGTCGAATATCTGAAAGATCGGCAGTTTGTTACGTCCGACGTTGATCGACTAATTTTCTTTTTTCCCTCCTTCTTTGTTCTTTGTTTCTTTGAACGTTGTAAGTAATAATTATTGGCAGTGGCAACATTCCATCAATATACTGCCGTTACATCTCTGTATTCTTGTGCACGTTTTCTTTTTCGCGTCCTATTCGATAATTTGAAAATTGTTATTACATAATAATATAATAATATATAATATCAATATTCAAATTATCACTTTTATCAACAATTTCAAGATA
The DNA here is from genome assembly GCA_001276565.1 of Melipona quadrifasciata. Classification (NCBI taxonomy): domain Eukaryota; kingdom Metazoa; phylum Arthropoda; class Insecta; order Hymenoptera; family Apidae; genus Melipona; species Melipona quadrifasciata. The sequence goes on along the minus strand of KQ435944.1, from coordinate 249,334 downwards.
AACACAGGCGACAGTATTTCGGTTGACACGACCCGATAGTCGCGAGGACCGTGAAATTCGTTGATAATCGGCAGAATTCGAGGGGAGGCGGGCGCATTACCGACGTAATTGACAAACTGTTGGCGTGCACGCGCGATTTGAAACGTAAACGCGGCAAGCGGGAGATACAACAGATACAACTGCGCCGCAGTTGCGGGCGAAGCCGAAGGCACAAAGGCTCGAAGTTTGCGTTTGACAGCGTCGTTTCCGAAACGGCGAGGCGAAGCCCGCTTATCGCGGCGAACGTTCACGCCGGTTCTTGCCGGCCGCCTTTATAATTGACTTCTAATCTCGCGTAATGACGCCCGGTGTATCAGAGATGCGCCCGGCGAGCCGCGAACGGCAAAACTTCTTGCGAACAAACACCGATGAGAGTCGTTTCGAACCGGCGGGGAGATAATGCCGTCAACGCGATGTTCAGCCGGTTTTGCGATCTTCGGTGGAAGGAAATCAGCTTAGAAACGCTAACTCCGGGGAGGAAGCTAGTCGTGGGTTAATCGTCTGAAAAGGCAGGAATGTCCCTGAGTGACGCGGAGGGGAGAAGACAATGAGGATCGTCTGCGACCAACTTTGACTATTTCTACAATTTATGCCTGTTGTTTCGAGTTGTTACGCTAGACGCTTCATTAACCTTCGCTGCCGCTATCTCCGCCTTCGATCAGAAGCCTGGACAAATGCCGAGCATAAGTTTGACGGTATTCAAGCGTTCGGTCGTGAGAACAGTGATAGTAAGTGCGATGGTAATTGTGACGAGGAGTAATCTTCCTTCATTTTTCGTATTTTTTAAATTTGACTTTGACGTTGTCTCAATTTATATTGGCAGTGAAATATAATATACTTTGTGTTAAAATGTGATGTTAATAAACGAAAGTTTGAATTCCTCTATAATTAATCTAAAACTTTACTAGATGTTCTTTATTATTTATTTGGATTGTTTAAGATATGCAACAGTAAACTCTAGAAATTTATGTGAATTTCACAAATTATACTTACTCGGAGGTAATAAAGTTCCAAACGCTAAATGTTCATCTGTACTCGTCACAAATTATCCCTTTTCAACAAAATACTTAATCCAATGTATTAGTGAACTCTAAAGCTCATATGAAGTTGCTACAGATTATTTTACGGAGATATTATGCATCGTTTACGAAGCTAAAAATGTAAGACTTGTAAAAATTTGTCAGAAATTACTTATTCAACAGGTACTGTATTTTTCCATAGTTAGGAATATCACGCAGATGATGTCCCCATATATACGTTTGCTCAGTGAACACGTGTCCTGTAATTGTTTCATCTACACGTGTTACACTTATACTTATTCCACCGCACACTGTCATTCCATTGTTCCAACGTGTTATGAGAATTCCCGCGTGTGGTGCCGTATGGAGATTAGACTACACGTAGCGTGATTTTGCGTTGCGTGTTGCGATTTAGAAGCAAGAGAATCCTCTATGAATCGCCAGAGAAACAGAGTTTGCACGGAGTTGGCATTTCTTTTGTTGAACATGCTTTTCATCATTTTATCCTCTTAACGAGCAAAAACCTGTAACGGAGTCCACTGTTCCTACAGTGTAACAGGGTAACCAGCTACATTATGCTTAATGACATTTGTCACAATTATTCAGTCGACGTTGCCATGTCAAAAGGATTGTTCCTTCTCTTTGTAAGAAGTTACGTTTCAAAAATTTATCTCTAAGCGATACTCGCGTCGTTTAATCATTCGCTCTTCGTATCAAAGAATACAGGGAGGGCCAAAAGTTTTTCGAACGAAACGTCGAGATACGAGAAGACATTAATTTCATTGATTTTAAATTTTTAATTTAAGCCCAGACGTAACTTTTTCATTGCGTTTTAAACGCGTCTGCGAAAAAAGAAGTGCGTAATAAAAAAATTACAGATTTACTCTGGTAGAAAGTGATTTTTGGCCCGTCCTATGTATAATTCCTCTTCTTCGTAAAAATTTACGAGAGGGAGGTAAAGTCGGAAGAGAGAAAGAGCAGCCACAGTGATAATCCAGCGTCCTTTTGCTACCATGCATCGGGGATTTAACGGAGTAGTTCTGTGTGGAGTGGGACAGAGTAGCAGAGTAGCAGAGAGTACCACGCGGGACAGAGGAAAAGGACTCTCTGTGTGCAGGACGCTCGACCAATCGAACAAATAAAACACGGCGCAGGGTTCGACAGGCTGATCTCATCGCCGAAATGACTACTTGTTCCACACCCCGCCCGACAATATCAGCCTGCTAACCCTGCCCCCTCGGTGAAAATTCCAGCTTCCGTTCTTTTTCGATCGCAATCCCGGCGCTATTCGCTTAGAATGGAACGCGATATTTACGTCGTCGACCCTCGCCGTTTCCGTTCAAGAAATGGACACTGGGACACCAGCTTATCGACCGCTTCATCGCGGTCTATTTTCATGTTAACAGAGAATTCTCTCTACCACTCTCGCGCGAGATTTCCCCGACTGTCGTTCTGCCACATTTGTTGAATTTGAACGTTACACGTCTGTCTCTAATGTACTTTCATCAATATAGTACTATTATATACTAATATATCCGTGATCGGTACATTGAGTTGAAACATTGATTCAATTTAATTAGAAGCGCGCTATAATCAGGACGGATAGTATCGTACACGATAGCAACGTGTATCCGCGACGAATGCATCCGAAGCTTTTCGACGCTGTGAAAGTCCGAATCACTCCGAGTATGATTCTTCAATTCTTTGACAAATCGACTTTGTCGTTGGGAAGTTAGAAAATCTCAGCTGGAGTTGGTCGACAATCGAGACGAGCGATATCCAACATTGGAAGCAAGTTCTTCAACCTTTACGTTCTTCAACCGCATACACGTAAGAGGAATGCGACACGCTTATTTGAATTTTGCTGTTTCGCGAGATCTACAATTGCGCATCGAGTGCGTCAGTTTCACGAGGAACGAGATAATTCACATAATTTCGCTCGTTAATTGGCAAAAATGATCCGATTAAACGGTTGTGCCGGTGTCGGGACGTCCGCTTTAAAGAAGCATTGCTGGGTGAAATTTATTCACCCTTGTTTACCCCGATGCTTGCCTCTACGCCGGTAAATCAGCGTGCGCGAATCAATTTCGAGGATCGCTTCGATCCTGCTCGAGATTTGCATTGCACGGGTAAACAAGGAAGGTTGTACGACAACTCGAGGATTTACAGAGACATTAACACACAGGTTCGGGGAAGGGATTTCGCATAAGTAATTGCGTTTAATTATTCGATATTACGGAGACGAGGATGCTTACGTTGTATATTGCCGAGCATGCATGATTACATTAACGTTTCGTCAGATATTCTGATTACGCGTGTATTAATTTATTTCCAAATTATACTTTGCTTTTTTCCCTCTCGATTCCGTATTTCTCTCACTCTACCGAGTTTCCATGTTCCTCTTGTCTCCGATACTTTCCAATTTATCGATGTTACTTTGGTACATATATCGAACTACCATTTTAGTATTATATTACATTATGTCAGTTATTTCAATTTCAAGTTGTCTTATTCTTATTCTCGATCCCTTACACCCCCTGTATTCATAAAAATAGCATCCGCTGTTGTTTTTCCGTACATAATTATTCATAACGTGAAATTTATTTATTTGGCTTCCGCCAATAGAAATTGAAGAGTCTACAGACGAATGTTTATATTAATAAATTACACAAATGTACGAATTCTATAAATATTCATCGATAGGTGTATATTGCGATGAATATTTATAGAATCGAAAGTGTGCAATTTTTGTCGGCAACTAAAAACCTGCAAAATGCATTCTCTGCATTTTCATAGCGATGATACAACTTTTGCGTAATGAATGTATAAAAGTTACAACCCTCTTCAATTTGAAATGCCAAGCTGCAGAGGAATCAACATCGATGGAACCCTGGAGTCTTTAAATTCAAGTCGTTACGTTCTCCGTGCGTAGACAATCCTCGTCGGAACAAAGCACCAACTCATCCATATATCGGGTCGATTAACTCCACTTCCACTGTATTCCTCGACTTCCGTCAATGCGAGAGCCAGAGTGCCAGGCAGGCGGATGTCCCCCCCACGCGGGACCTCGTTCGTCTCGCAGAAGGATTATGTTCGCCCGCATCTGGATAAACACGTTGACGTCGCGTTCCCGGTATATCCGCGCAGACGTTTTATCTCGCGGGAAACGTTTTCATCGTTTCCAACCTTCTCTAATAGCTTACGTCGCTCGATCAACTCGACCCTCCTCACGCGCGGCACGTGCACGCGTTCGGAGGATGAAAGGGGGCCGGGCGATCGATCGATCGGGAATCTCAGTCGCTGGGAAAATATTGCCCGACGTCGATCGACAAATATTTGACGAGCGGGCGATCTTTTTCTCTGCTTCGGCCGACTCCTTCCACGCACTCCTCGCGTATCGACGATAGAATCTCTCCATTAAAGCCCCTTCGATAGGGCGCGGATACACGTCGCGACATCGCGAGGTCAGTTGTCTGTGTGAAATTCGCGAAAAGAAAAGAGACGGGACGAAGATTACGAAATTTCGCAAGATTTGGGAAAGTGCCATTTCACTTTGCTTCTGACGGGACTGCGTGCAAATTTTCTCGATGGATAAATTTCGTTGTTGCAACAGAATGAAACGCGATTTTCAAAAGTTCGAAGTTCGGTTTCTGCGGAGGAAAGTCTTCGAAAGATTCTGGGAACATCCTGCGAACGTAGTGGAACTGCATGAAATCTTTATCAGAAAGACACGTTGATTTTTAAAGGAACCAAGTTTTGTTGTTGTAGGTAAATCTTGAGGGTTGCGATAAAACCGTATGCAAGTTTCATCTAATAGAAATTTTTAAAGATACAAAGTCTTGCTCTCTTTGTTCTTGTCTAAGAAAAACTCGAAACTCTAAGAATATTACGGAGGTACAGTGGGACTGTATGAAATTTTCATTAGAAGGACACGTCGATTTCCAGAGGAACAAAATTTTGATTATTCGAAGAGAAATATTTTACCAAGGAGACATGCGAGTCTCTGAAAGAATGAAATTTTCAACCACGCTCGAGCAACTTTTATTTATAAAATACACCGAAGACTTCATTTTCAAGAAATGAAGTCTTACCTTTCTTGAAAAATGTTGGAGCTCGTAATATAACTGTATGCAATTTTTATGCGAAAATGTAGTCTCGCTTTCGTAAAAACGAAATTTTAAAATTTTAAAAATCCTTAAAAAGCAGCAGGTACAATAAAATTACACGAAAAAGGAAATACGTGGAAATTTCTCCCTCGTGCATATCTTAGGTATTACGAGATAGTAAGACTGTGGTATCGTATGAATAATTTAATTTCTCTCGAAATGAAGTCTCTCCCGCTTATACAGACAAAAATTTTAGAAATTTTAATAACAGGATATGCATTATGCTTCGAAAGTACTAATGTGCGACGAATCAAAATAACTGAGGGTAGCCACCCCATTTAGACTCGGCGAGATATTTCATCCCCTCTCGCGTAAAAAATTCTTCTTATCGGATGAAATGAAAGAAGCGTGCAATCGTTGGAATTTTAAGGCGCCAGCCGAATCTACGTCTGGAATAAACCATCTGGATTTTCCAAGGGTTAAAACACGACGCCTGTATGATCATCAGAAATATTTCATAAATTATCCCTACTTCGGAAAAAAATTATCTCGTCTAACATCAAGTGTCTCTAAATTCTTTACCTCTAATTTAATTAATCTTAATTAATTTAATTAATTACAGTCGCCATTTTGTTGTGTCGAGACTCGAGATTACGCATATATATCTGGATTTCATAATTTCGCAAAGTGAATTTCGTTTATAAAAAATTGGAAGAAATTATTTACAACATCGTGGCGAGTCTTGAGTTGATTTACGAATATTTACAACCTGTTTGTCCCAGAAACAAAGACCTTAACTCCAAAAGATTTTACTGTGGAAGTACAAGCGAGTCTGCTAGTTCGTGTCGTCAAGAAATTTTCCAAATCCAAGAGATTAAGGGGGCTCGTAGGATACTCAACAACGAAATTTGTCTTTCTCACGATTCTGTAATTGTTTCGAAGAGCAACACCTCTGTCGATTTATAATAATGTCTATCTGTTTTACAGAGACTGACTCCTTGTAATATTATATATAAAGACTCTGTGCCCCCTTATTTATGCACACGTACAAAATATTAATTCTACTGGAAATAGAAAAGATCCTCTCAAAATTTGTCAGTCTCGAACGCGTTGCGTTCTAAATACGGAGAAGTAGGAAATTTCTCGTTTGTTAGAGATCTCAAACGCGATCCTAGAGAAATGTCAACGCGAAATTATTCTGTGGAAGACGAAGAAACAGCAACGTGTCGCCTCGTCTCGTTATGACGAATGTAAACGATAGTAGGAGATCGTGAAAGAACTCCCGCAGCCTGACAGAATCCCCTGTCCTTATTATCTCGACTAACGAACCGAGGCAAATGACGGGACGCGAGAGCGCCGAAATTCTTCGCGTGCGGCGCATAACAACTCGAAAAATTCTTCAAACCCCGTGTCGGTACTATAGCGTTCGGCGTCGATATGAGAATTCTTCGCCGAGTTCCGGGCACCGTTCTTACAGCTACGACTTGGCGCGAGTAATCTCGAGTTCCTCCAAGTGCCGTTCCCTGCGTCGAACGACGCACGATATCGAGACTCGCTAAGCTCCAGCCGGCGACAACGCTTGCGGATACAAAAGGGAGCAACTTTGACCAAGAGCGAATTATCTAGGATTTTTTTTTTTTTAGAGAAAATCGATTTATACATTTATTTTATCACTGTGAAAGTGATTTTAGCGGGAGTAACTCAGAAAATCGGGTTAAATTGTCTCTTCAGGTGCAACGCTAATGCAACGAAAATTAGCGATTGGTCGATTTGGGTCACGTGATTCGCGAGGGGGCGTGGGGTATATCTCGAGTAGAAGTGGCGTTGTCTGGTACTGAGCGACCGCGCCTGCAATTTGTTTTCTATCGATTCAAACGTTTGCGTATCGATAAAATTTTATGGCACAAAAATCGTCTTCACGATCGTAACGAACGTGATGTGATATTATACTTTGCTATTGAAGCAAAAGGTAAAGAGACTGTAGGTATTGTTTTTTAATGGGACGCGAGTTTGGAGTTTTTAGACAGCTGTGTAACTTTTAGGCAACGTCACTTTCTGTATCTTTTGGGCAACAGTGACGGATGAAAGAGAGTTTAACGCATGAACTGCCAGAGTCGATAAAAAAAGTTGGTAATCTCTCGCAGATATTTTTTAATCTTCGTAACTTTGTGAAATTTATGAGAAAAAGAACAAGATATTTTATTTATGAATTTTACAGAAAAAGGAATCTCTGAAAATACACTGTTGTAATTTTACAGAGATATTTCATGGAGTTTATGAATAAAAGATTGGGTTCTCTATTACAAACTTTTTTCCATATCTTTTTATTGATTGATACAAATGTCAATGTTCTTGATACATTGTCGGCATTTTCTGACGATAAAACTGATACTTTGTGCGTTGAATATTTCTTTTTTCTTTTCTTTTTTCGTATTAAATTTATTTCTCTTGTCAATTTCATTTCATTTGTAAAATTACAGGGTTTCCCTCTTCGTTTTACTTTTTAAATTTTCTACTTTAGTTTGGCGTGTATTAAATATCATTTTGTTCAATCAAACTTCAATTTCACGTTTTCAAAATATTCAATCAATCAAAGTAATTTCAACGTCATTCGGTACATTTTTTCAAGAACTATTTCGTTTCACTTTTCCAGATTTGTTAAAATTGCCAATTTTAGAATTCAAGAGACATTGTAAATTTCTTTAAATTAATTGACGAGAATGTAATTGGTATAATTAACATAAAATTAGTGTAGAATAATTTATGAAATTGTTCACGTGGAATGAAGAACATCTTTAACATCTGTCTCAAACGTTAAGTTTACATTTCCACTAATTTTCCAAACTTAAGTTCATACAAGAGAATTAAACATACAAGTTCAAGCAAGATGATATTTTATAATTAAATGTTCTTGATACTTATAGTTTTCTGGTCCTTAAAATCCACCAAAGCTTCTACAAAAATAATTATTTCAAAAATTGGTCACTCCAATTACCCCGATAATTTTATCGTTAATCAATAACGGAATAAAGATGCGCATCGCAGATTTTCAATCTGTTATCACTCACAATTAGTCGGTATTTGTTACATGGCACGTTATCTAACTCTCGCATGCTCGGTCAAACAAATTTGTATGTAAATAGGAGTGGCAGTCGGGCCCGATAAATTGCTATATTGTCTATACGTTACACGATACAACATGCATTATTTACACAGGCAAATATACCAGTACCGCCCCGGAAGATACACGGAATATTTTTCAACCAAATAAATCGTCACGACGGCTTTTATATGCGAGTTATATACGAATCCTGTTTGTTGATAAATGAACTTCCGCTCTCCTAGTCGTCTCGTTGAAAGCTCGTGTTTTTTTTTCCCTCCAAACGTTTCTCTCTCTCTCTCTCTCTCGAACATCCGGGAATTTATATGCATTTACTTTGACAATTTCACCAAGGATCGCTTCTGTTAGATCGTAAGCGTCGCGTTGTTCGCGATATATATATCAGTTTTGCGAAACACGGCGAACAAAATTGTTTTCCACGGTGAAATTCCGAGAGGATTAAAGAGGGGGGGTGTCTGGCGCGCGTTAATTAAATCTGGCCGCGCGTAAGCTTCGCTCCAATCTTTTCCGCGTAAGGGGGTAATATTCTTGATGCGAGATGAAGAGAATTTTTTTGGAAATTTAGCGCTCAAAGAGGTGCGACAATCTGCATTGTCGTTTACTTCTATAAATAGATGTGGAGAAAATCGTTGCGTAAATAGATTCACATCGGACGAATCACCAAGTGGATTCAATAATTTATGACTTCTTCTTTCTTTGGCGTTGAAAAATTCGTCGTTTGACTATGTCGTGAGAAGATTGACAGCTCGATTTGGAAGAACAATGTCGAATTAATTGTCTTCGTTGACAAATAATCTTTTGGCTGTTGCATAAATGAATTTACGAATCATCATAATGCTCTTCTTCTGCTCCAAAAAATTTTACCATAAATGTATGCCAAGTCTACCGACCCACAAATCCAACATTCACTAATAACTTTGACTTTGACAGAAGATTGCTTATTCCGTTCTCATTACGAACTATAATAATAATAATAATAATAATCGACAAGGTTTTAATACTCCAAAATCCTTAATCATCTCCACGTCGGCATAGAATTCGTCCAAGCACGAACCCTCCAAGCATTCTTCAACGACCACCAACGAAACTACACACAGGCGTCTATTCAGCCGATGCGGAAAAAGAAAAGAAAAGAAAGGAAAAGAAAAAAAGCTCAGGCAAAGCAAGAAGACTAGAAGAGAAAGGAAGTGACGGCAAGAGGGAGAAGGTGTGCATTCGCCGATTGACGACGAGTTTCCGGGCGGAACTGGAAGACGCTTCCACGTCGAATCGGATGGCTCTTGAAAAATACGAGATAGCCGTTTGAAAAGCCGCCTCTTCGATACGATCTCTTTCTTTCTCTTTCTCTTTCTCTTTCTCTTTCTGTTTCGGGCCGCGGCGTGTGCGCGACTGTGTGCGCAATCTGGATCAAGGCCCGTGTCGATGCTTACCTACTAGGAATTCCGATATTGCAACTCAGCGTTTCGCGCGCGAGCTCACCCGGAGCACCCTCCCCCGTCCCCCGTCCCCCTCCCTAGTTCACCGCTGTCGGCGAGTGTGTCGCGTTGGGTGCGGACATCATACGTGTGCACGTGCAACCGAGCCAGGTGCACGTGTCCCCGATGCGTCGTGCACCGCGCCGGGGCGAAAGCGAGGACTGGGAACGAACAGGCTGCACTGGTGAAAGAAATCGCAATTACTTGAGAGAAAATAAAAAAGAACGACGCTAACTTTGAGGACACACAGTGGCCCTATTGGGATTAATAATTAAACAATTTTATTGCAGCTACGTACACGTTTACTTTTGATATCAACTTTGAATAAGGTAAAGTGGGAGGTGTCAAACAAGACTTTATCTTCCGATTGATCTGAATAATCCGAAGCGAAGAATTGATCGAGCTCAGACGACTGGCAAATAGAAATCGTACATCAGGTTTTTGGAAATTATCGTAAGAGAGTTCGATCTTCAGATACATTGTAGATTCGGTTATGAAACAAATTTGCAGTATTTTCGAGAAGAAAAGTTTCGCTGTATAAATCGTAGAAATACCTTGAATAATAAACTGTGCAAAGTGTTTTGAAAATGGAGGCTTCGAGCTCTGTCGTACAATTTTTTTTTTTTTTCTTTTTTCTTTTTTCAATTATAACAGTTTAATTTGCGTGCAGCAATATTCCATTTCAGACTGTTCCGTGTTCCAAATTACGTGAAATTAAATGAGGCAACGAAATTGTACGAAATTCTTTCCAATTGTAATTATAATTGTGCAAACACGAATTTCGTTGACCTTGCAAATTTCTCGTACCACGAAAAAACTGGTCTACAAGCGTCCCAATATTTTCGCGATCCCGTGTAAAGTAAAACACACAAAGTGGACATACAAACGAGCGGGTGTTTGATGGACGAGCGTTGGGAAGGGGCGTGCAGCCGTGGAATTTGCATGAAGGGTATCGCGTTCGATTAACGGATTCTGGGTTAAAAATTGAATTATTCATGCGGGGGTGGCTGCTTAGCCGCGGCGAGGCGAGCCCGCTGCAAAGCCTTGGATTTACCAAGTCTGCGAATGATTTCGGTCGAACGGCATCGATAGCTAGGGTCGGCAGGTTAGGGCGATCGAATTTCTGGCCCCCGGGGCCAGGAACAGATTCAATTTCGTGTTCTTCTGTAGTTTCGATAGCGGTTAAAGGACCGAATTAATTGGCCGCAGATTCTCGTAACGCGAGATCTCATCGGGATCTCATTCCCGCCCGAAAAACATGAAACCAATCAGGCGCCGGCCACCGTTCCCGACCCTCCCGTTCGGTCAATACCTTCTCCGTGTCGGCATCGGGGTAGCCGGCACTTTTAATCAAAAACAAATAAAATTTTCCGATCGATTACGCATCCGAATCTTCCGCCGGCCAGGAACAAGCATCTTATCGACTGGTTATTTTTCACGATAAATAGTTGAATGAGCGTTTTTTATTATTTTCTTTTCTTTTTTTGATAATTTGCTCTACGAGCTAAGAGAACAGGTCGCTAGCGACGATCTTGAGACAAGACAAGTTTTCTTTAATAGAGAGAATTACGAGTCTTTGAATTTTTACATCTCAATTTTTTTGCGTCCGTTTTATTTAAACGAAAGACATTTATAGTTGTTGAAAAAGTACTACTCGGACGGAAACGAGTGGAAGAGATGGGGCAGAAATTCATTTTATGCATTTTGTACAGTTTTGTACAGTATTGTGTTACTTTGGTAATAGTTAAATTCGAATCAGCGCGACAAATTTTGAGCAACGTATAACACTAATATCGACAAGAGCAAAAATATTAAATAATAAAATTGAAAGTGCGCCTTGTTCCCTTGGCCAGACAGAATTATTTTTAAAAATTGCTTTTCAAAAACTTCACGTTCAACCTTTTCCATTGCTCAAGCATCGCAACGAATTTTATTACGCGGCATTTCAATTCAAATTTACAACTTCAAACAACTCGATCCAAATGTACAATTCAAATTGATTTCTTCTCGAGTCGTGTCATCTTTACGACTACGCGATATCTTGGCATCCGAGTGAAATAATAATATCTTTCATCCGAGCCAAATAATAACACAGCACGGTATATTATGTTTCTTTCGTTCAAACTGAAGCGAAATTTACTACGGGCAATTTTACTCCGCGTTTCCGAAGCGGAATTTTACCGCGGCAAATTTATTTCACCACCAAGTGTACGATATATATATATATATGTATATATCGAGCGAAATAATGACACCGTATAAATGGAACAATGTCCATCATCATCCGAACAATAACGCAATGCAACGTGTCGTGTTTCTAATTACACCCTAAACTTTGCAATGAAATTCGCCGCAACGATCAAATCAAATTTTCTCTCGTTTTGATCGTTTCTTTTCGTACTCGTCGCACGTTTGCACGACGAAACTGTCGAGCTGTCTCGTCACTGTAATTCATCGTCGTGTCTGGTGACTCGACCGGCGACGGATGGCCGCGCGAAATAAAAAACGTCCGGTTCGATATTGGGACACCCCCGCGGACGTCGAAAGGGGGCGCATAAATTTCGCGGAGCAACGCGGTCGCGCGATTGCGCTCGCAATTACGGACACTTGGCTGGAACGGAGCGGCGTCGTCGTCGACTCGCGGCGGCAATTGCAATCTCCGGCCGGATGAATTATCTCGTTGGTGAGCAGCGCGGATTCTTTGCAGCCGCGGAAGTGACGACGCATTGTCTCGAGCACTCGCGGGGAATGAAGTGATTTCATGGAACTGCTGCGAGTGGCTGTTTATCGTGTCCCGGTTTTTCCTCCGCTCCGCTGTCACCTGGCCGCACGGAGAAGTGAGAGGAATTTTTTTCACGATCGTTCTCCAATCTTTCTTTCTTCTTATCCCATTTTTTTTTTTTTTTTTTAATCTTTTTCTACTATGTTGCGATGACACGTGTACAGACTTTTCACGAATGTATTTTGCGTGGAACGTTTCAAAATTTCATTGACGCTGCAATGCGATACGCTTATTTGGAAGTTTGGAATTATTTATTGCGGATATGTGGATGTGTTTGAAGATATTTAAACAGCTGTAATTCATTATGTGAATATTTAGAGTGCTGGATATTCAGTTACGGTATTTTCTGAAGAATTACATGTCTATAATAATGGTGTACAATATTTTTAGATTGGTCTGAAATTTAACTATCTCATTTCTAATACACAATTCTTTTAGAATCGTTCGATTACTTTCGAACACACACGCACAGAGTCATATGAAAAATATGTAAAATTCGCGAAACACAGACGGTATTCGGTGTTCAATTCTCACAATTACGCTTATAAAAATTTTGCACTTCGGGTTAAACCTTCAAAACAAATGTACAAATTAAAAAAAGAAAATAACAATGACACTTTAGAAATCTTGATCAGTCATATTTGAAAATTGTAATTATGATATTCGTTCAAGAAGATAGCAAGATATTTGCTTCCATTTGAAATTTCGTTGGCCTCCTTTTCACCGTTTAACCTTTTCCTTCTCTTTCCGCCACGTCTGTTACATAACGCGTCGAGGAATTAGATCCGGTTTTCTGGATATTTATAGAGTTATTCGTCGCCGGATAAGAATCTGGCGAAACGCGAATAATAGACCGATCGTTCTCCAGAGCCTGAGACTTTTCCCGTGACATTTATTATTATTTCATTCGTGCCGGATCGGTTGGCTGGTATTCAACGATTGTCAAGAAAATAAGATATCGTTAAGGCGTACGGATAGCGCTCGGTACCGTTGGCTGCAAGTGCCGGTGAAAGGTGCTATTATGAATAATTTCCTCCGCTCGGAAAGTACACGCAACGCGTTTCGCAGTCGAACGCGTGCAACGTGCAAAATTGATTTTTATCTGGCTCTGGAGTACCATCCGAATCGTTTGTCAATACGTGAATAACGCGTACGGTCAATCGTAGAAATTCGCCAATGTTGGAAGTGGCATCCGAACGCTCGATGAAATTTTTACTCCTTAATTGTTGTAACTTTGTGAAAAGAAGAAATCGCACGACAATTTACTCGGCTCCATTTTTTGGTTCACGTTGGTTCTCTACTTTGAACGTCGTTCGTTCGTTTCTGTTCAGAGATATTTATGGAAAACTAACCTAAACCCTTTAAAACTTTCTGTACGATTTTTCTTCGCTATTAAGCTTTAAATGCTGGGAATTGCCATTAAATGAGAGGAGTATAAAACATTTATACACGTATATACAGTAACAACGATGATCATTTTGTTCGCGTCAATCGTTATTACATATTCAACTCGTACGTAAACTTTCACGATTGACATTTTTCATCTTATTAAACAAAAAAAAAAAAAAAAACACGCGTTTGTTACAGTGAATTAATTTTGCCAAGAGACATCCGATCGATTGGTCGTTGGTGCAAATTCCAGAGTTTGAAACAAATTCCAATTAATAATATCGGCTCGCGAAGTTTCGTCCGTAGACGCTCGAATGAAACAGATAAAAATAAATCGTCATCGATTTAAGTTTCCATCTGTCCAATCGAGTGTCGTTGTGTTATTCATCTCGTCTTGTTCGCGTAACAGAAGACGGAACAAACTCTCGTGAATAACGCAGAGCGATAGCGTCCTCGTCGAGGTACGCGATTATCGAGAAGCAGCTAGACCAGCGCTCGGAAGAGAAATCTGAATGAGCTGGATGGAATACGATAGAAAAGACGAACGGAGTTGCACAGTTCCACGAGAAAACTACTTAACCGAACGATAAAATCTCTGAGTCCCTCGTTCCGAGTAATTTTCGCGAAACTTTAATGGAGGCGTCCTGTCCTTCGCTCAGATAAAGATTCTTTACTCGCGTGATCACCTTCCCCTTTACACGAATTAACAGGTCCCCGTCACATTTTTTTTTCTTTTCTTTCATCTAGCATGTTACAGTAGCTTCTTTTTACGTAAATCGTGTAGCATATATACCGCATTTACGATTGAACGTGTACGTGTACGTCACCCTTTTCAATTATTTTATATCAAAGATCTTTCCGAGCATTATCGCGAAGCAAGTTGAGGTCATCGTCATTCGAACGTAGATCGAATTCGCATTCGAGAATTTTATCATTCACGTAACGTGCTGTTAAACTGTAAATTTAAGTACACGTACGTTTGTACACGCCCAAATGAAAAGACGGACGAGTTGCTAAGAAGAAGCTCGAAAATAGTACCGAGATCGTCGCGGAATGCGACGACGCTACTTTTCTGACACTGAGCAACCACACCTTCGTAGAGCTTCTAAGCACGTTATAATTCCTCGGCGGTCGGTAGACGCGGCTATAAATCTTTAATACTGTTAGCACCGTAGCGATTCGCTTCCGTTCCGGACTTCATTAACGTTTATTTTACGACGTGGAATATTCCAGCAGGAAGGAAGAGATCCGCCGGCTTAACGGAGGAGTAATTTTTCGACGCCCCGCCGCCCATCGTCACCTCGTTCTTGAAAGGACGTTCTGTCATCGTCCGGGGCGAGGGACGTCGTTAACGATATCGATCCCGGGTCCGTGCCGCCGTCTGCCCAACTCGCACGAATTCGCACGGTCGCAAAGGTAATTAAAGTCGCGGAAGTGCTCGCCGGAAATTTGCCAACTTATATTTGTGGAACGTGCCTCGCGAATGTTGCCTCGCCGTCGAATGAAAGCCTTTCCCCGGCCCCTTTTCGTTCTACGTGACGCGGTTCCGCGGATCCGTGTGACGAGGCGACGCATTCGCGCGACGTTGCGGACTATGGCGGATATTCGTAAAGTAGATTCTAGGTGTCAAAAACGATGGGGAAAGTTCAGTCATTTCGGAGATCTGTCGTTCGTCTGCCGAGTCGTGGATAATCGAAGAGCTGTCTGAAACAAGAAACAAGGACGTTCTCGGGCGAAACCGAGAAGCACTTGGAAGTTATCGTCCTTTCTTCCGATTGTCGCACTTTTATCATCCACGCTCCTTTGTCTTCCCTTCACGTTGCAGATCGTTCCGGCGCAATGACTCGTTTAGATTTAGATTAGAAAGGGAAATGCCTTTAATACGAAAGAGCTCTTTTTGTTTCGTGTTACGTATGCGTCCCTGGCTACATCGAACGTGTTTTTTTATTTCAAAATTGAAGAGTCAGAAAGGAGTTAATGAAGGAGTTAAAAAAAAAAATTTATATACATACGCGTAGCAATAGTTTACTTTTATAGCATTTATTCTCTCAATGTATGTTCTTCGAATACACTAGTCTTTAATTTATAGTAAACTAAATCAAGTATTTAATACTTTAGCACAAACTAATCCACTGATGTTAGTAAATAATATTGGCAAATAATAAATAACCAAGTATTGAAAAGTAATACCTTTACTTTGGCAATTAATAAAACTTACAATGAAAACGGGATTTTAGAAAAATCCTCATATTCCATAAATCAAATATTATCACGGGAGAGATATTTTATGGAGTTCCAGCAATGGGAAAAGCTCGTTCGGGATGTAAAAAAATTCAGTATTAAACAGGGCAGCTGCACGTAATACGTAAAATATATAACGTCGTAATATCTAGCAGATAAAGCTGGAATTTTAAATTCCATTTTCTTAATTACCTTTATAAAAATATATGCTTCCACAAATATCTATCCAGTCTGATAATTCGACAAATTAATTTTCCAGTTGACAAATGAGAGAAAATTCTAACAGTAATCGTGATCAGTTTCAACGCTCGAGTATCAAGGCGTTGAACACACATTATATATCCTCACCAAGAAACCGTAAAAGACCATTTCAAGTGATAAATCGTCGCGTCGAGGACTCCGCGATTTTTCACTGGAGAATCAAACGTCTCGAGACATCGGCAAAAATCGAACGACACGCAAGCAAGTTTCGACGCGCTGAATGACGATGAGGCATTCGCACGATTCGCGCGGAGAAACGAGTCTTCTCGGGACGGGGTGCGACAACTCTTCCTTCTCCTCGTCCTCTGCGAGATTCTGAACGAGATTCGCTTGCAGCTCGACGACTAGAGAGGGAATAGAATTCCCGATGCTTGCGCACGAATGACAATGTATCAAAGATTGATGTTGTCTCCGCTGAAAGGTACTATCTTCTCGGAGATCGTACATCAGCGTCGAGCTGATTACTCTAGTCGAATAAGGAGGCAATCCTATTTTACGCGAGGGCTTCTTAGAGAGAACGTTATTAACTACACGCGGAGAAGACTACGGACTAATTCAGGTCGGTTTGGACTTTTGTTCCGTTTTCACGTCGTGCGTTTCGAAGATGACGATGTTCGTTAATTCGTAGGGAAATTATCTGCTGGCAAAAATGCTTCTCATCGCTCGTACTAAATACGATAAATTGGTCGTGGAATTTGAAACAGAAAGTAAATTTACCATTCGTGTTTCTGTTCGAACGAAATTTATGCTACGTTGCGTTTTCGTTTGGCAAAAAAGATACGTAGAAATTTAATTAATTATGTTCTATGCGAACTGTTTAATTCACGTTTTAGCCGGGGTTTTCGTCAAAGCAAACGTTCCGCTTAAATTACGATTTTAATTCCTAGCGTTGATTAAAATCGCAATTCTCGTTCAAAATTATATTTTTCATTGCGTTATTGTAATAAATTCAATTGTCGTAAATTCATCGTGGGAAATTTCAGTTTTGGCGATAAATAAAGGTAAGCAGAAATTTGACGAGCTGTACTCTTGTTGGAGTGCTGCACGAAATATTTTCCAATGTTGGAAATTTGGAAATTTGGAAAAGAAAGATCGGAAGCGCAAATAACATGTAATTGATCATGATAATCGTTTCTGTGCCAAGTCAGCAGCAGTGAAAGTTTTGGGACAGTGCGTTGACTGATTCAACCGGTATCAATATCTGAAATACTACGCGAGGAAAACACAATAAGTCTGATTTTCCAAATTAACGAGCAAGCATTGTAACATAATTATATAAATTTAGAAACGTCAGCATAAAAGTAAGAATAACGTATCACATAAATTTACGAAAAATCGATGAAATAGATTCTCGTTGAATCGAAAGAAGCATCGCGCCGCGTTTCCCCTTTTCGTAATCCACACTTTCCAATACACGTCTCTGCTAATCAATCCGAACGCCTTCGCGAACTACCCCACGGCCTCTCCTTTATCTCAATTCCATCGCAGTCGAATTAATCAAATCAGAATTTCCCTAAAATTCCGTCCTCTTTGTTACTAAAACACGCCGGCAACCCGGTTTCTGAATTTCTCGGCGCTGGCACCCCCTTAATCACGGTTCTGGTCTCTCTCATCAACACAGCATGGTTCAAATTGCGGCCAAGTTCCTCCCTCGCCCCTGCGGCGGTTCACCGCGTTGAAATTCGTGCAATTACCATGGCAGAAAGTTTCGGTCGCGTGGCCAAAACGCGACGACGATGGCCACACGACGACGAGGGGCGAACGTGTGTGTTCCTCCGAGGAACGATGTTTTCGAATGCACGGTCGTCGCCTGGCGTCGGTGCTGCGCGCGGAATAGCAAAGCGCGGAGGTCTGGACCGATGAAGTCGCTAGAGATGAGATCGAGTGGCTCACAATTCGGTTCGAGCGTTTAGTCGTCGGATTCGATCCTTCCCTAAATACTTGCAAGTACGTTCGAGCATACACGTTCCGCGAGTACTCTTCATAATGAACACAATATTCCCAAGTACAATACCAGCGACGTAACTTTCATTTTTACGCGTGTACCATAGTTTATTATTCCTTTGGTTTTTCTGCTACTTTCTATTTTCGTTTCAAACGGTATACATCAACATATTTCAATTGCATATTGGTTTTGTATTAGCCAGATATTAACAAATTAATAATTCTCCGTTGTATGTTAATTTGTCATTAATTTGGAACGTAATTATCGAGTTGTAATTTTATTGTAATTTAAACGTGTAATTAACATATGTTATTACGAAGCAGAAAGAAAACCAATTCGAAGAAACACACGAACACGTCGCGATATTGTTCACAAATATTCCGACATGCATAACAATACGTGCGAAACTTCCTCAAACCGACACAATATGTAAAAATCAGTACAAATTAAAATATCATTTTTTATTTTCACTCGTCAAGAGAGTTTCATCTCAAATTCAAGCAAAGTATGAAAAAATAAAATCCTCCCTGACGCGCGTAATTTTACAATCAAGCTTTCACGTCAAACATCGTTTCTGAAGCTCGCTGCAAGCTCGTTTCGTTCCCTGAAACGGGGGAATGAGATCAGAGGTAAAAAAAAATTTAACAGGGTTGAAGCCCGTTTTGCTCGAAACCTTTATGCAATCGTAAGTTATCAACAGTTTCGCTCGGATTTTACTGTTTCAATATCTCGCGGTCGGGTCCACCTCCCCCGTGTCGCTGAACGAACGCTCGAGAGTACGGTCACGTAACCGTCCGACCAGAGAGTTTAATTTTTCAGTGTCCTCTGCCTCGCAGGAGTTACGTCCTCCATTATGGAAACGTTTCGTCTACGCGGCCCCTGCTCTTAGGGATCACGAAAGAGCGACTTAACTCGGCAAGAGCCCCACTCGGTTTAAGGGATGAATCACGCCGTAAGAGAATCGTTTGCTCGCCATCCCGGCCGCTTTGTATGCGTCATGCAACCCCGTGGATCTCTGTCCTTCTCGAGGAGCTTCTCGACAGCGGTAACTACAACAGTTCCTCGTGTCCGAACTGGCTGACTAACTAGGTCGATGTATTAATTGATAAACGCGATATCGCGCGGAACAGCAAGCGAGGGGTAATTTCGGAGTTTATAATGAAACGAACGTGGAAGTTTCGCGCACTTGGGCGAAACGTCGTTGCATTATAGATCGATGAGTTTTCCGTTGGACACGCTTCGGGAGTAGTTTGTTGATTGAACAGTCGAGGAGGCGTACACTGTGTCTCTCGAAAATACTATATTGTCGTCTGTGAGTATCGTATTTGATCACTCTCCTTTTACGTACTTGAAGCATGTAACTATGTTACTTTTCGACATCATTTAAAGTGACTGTAAAAACTGTGAATAAAAATATTTCATCAAGTAGTCAAATATTTATGGACGAGAGTGCAAGACTATCTACAAATTTAATTCCAAGTTTCGCTAAGTATTAAAGTATCATAGACATCACATATTAATAATTCACATGTTATTATCAATAATTGCGTCTTACTATTGATTAATACTGTATATTAGTGGATATGTTTTAATTGGATTTTCAAATGCGTACGTGAAATAATAAAAGTAAAGTGAACGAATATAGTAGAGCGTTAGTGTTCTTCTGTCGTGAAAAGAAAATTCAAAAAGAAGGAAATTAAAAAATTCAAGTTGTGTGCCTTGGTGGTGTTAATAAAATTTATTATTAAATTACGTGCAACGTAATTTTGTTAAAAACATGTAAGATGCTAAAGTTTCGACTGCTTTTCAATGGCCAGAGATCGTACGTGTGTGTGGAAGCAACACGTAGACACACGCGCGAAGCACCGCCGGGAAGGCAAATTAACTCGCGAGATGGTTAATTAGTCGCCAAATGTTAAATTCAATGTATCAATGCGAAAACACGCACGCTCGTCGGTCCTCGCGCAGAGTTTTCGTGCGCAAGAAGCAGGAGAAAAGAATCCCGCGCTCGTTAATTAGTCGTAGAAGTAATTAAAACTCGGTTACTTCCAATCCGTCTATCAAAGATTAACTTTGAGTCATTCAATAAATGTTCGTCGCGGCGTCGAACATTCTCCCGTCTTTCGCACCTTCGCTCCTCGCCCCCGTTTCTTCCTCCCCTTCTCCTACTTGTTCGCCTCTAACGAGGAGAAGCCACCCACGGAAAAAAGTCGCCGCGAGATAAATTTAATTACTCGGCCGAAAATCCTTAACCGCCTCGCGGCTAATAAAACTCGCTCCTATTTCACGACCGATCATCGTGCACGCTGTGCATCGAATATATTTATATTATATTTTCGTTGCTCGTAATTCACCGAAAAAAAAAAAAATCACGGCGAAAATCCAGGTTTAATTAACGCGACGAACGCACGTGTTAAAATGAAATTGAAATTTAAATAAAATTTACACGCGTCGATTAATTTGTGTTTTCCAGCTTTTTATTAATTTTTCGTTGCGTTATTTTTTTTACCGCTGAAAGTGGTAATTTTGCGGGGGTAACCCAGAAAATCGGACCTCCTCAGGTGCAACGCCGATGCAACGAAAATTAGCGATTGGTCGATTTGGGTCACGTGATTCGCGAAGGGGCGTGGAGTAGACCTCGAGTAGGAGTGGCGCGTTGTCTGGTAGATTTACTGAGCGATCGCGCCTGTAATTTGTGTTGCACATCGATAAAATTTTATGGCAAAAAAGTCGTCTCCGCTTCCTAGTCGAAACAATTGCTTCTGGGCATTTCACTGAGACGAACCGTACTGGGGTACAAGTACAGTTTTACGATATTTCTAAAACTTATATTATTTGCCCGAAAATGATCTAGTAAAATACTTCTGATGACCGGCGGCAGCGACATGGCAGTGGTGACCAGGATGACAATGATGGCGAACAACAGTGCCATTGTGCCTCGACGTGAACTCGACTCGCACCTGACTATGACATCGTTCTTGCGTACTCCGTTACGGGGCGGAACGCGATACCAGTAGCCAAGAAAACCATACACACGCACGAAAACTAGGATCGTTCACGAACACTTTAACACGGAACCGCACATTGCCGGAGCATGGCCGCGCACGTTGATGCGAATCCTCGGAGAATCTTCATTGTCCAGAACCTGAAACAACGGGAGATATTTTTATTGCGAGTAGAATTCAGATGTAACTACACTGACTATCTCGCGGACCGTGCGTCTAATTGTTTCTGAATTATTTTCTTTCGGGTGTTTAACGATTACACACGCTGCGAATGTTTATGAATGTATTTAAAAACCCAGGTACAAGAAGACGTCTTAAATCTGGTCGAATGTTTCTCAATAATAAGAGAATAAGTGTTACCATGGCAAACATTCGCGAAGAAGAATCGAACGACGCTACTTGGAATGAATCGAGCTGTTGAGTTTCACAAAAATTCACAAAGTAGCGGTAAAAGTTATTTTTCTAGGAATTGAATGTACGTGTCATTGACTACACTTGTTCCATACATTACGAGTTGCTTCGAACGTTATCACACGCGAGAGAAATACGATCAATAGACTTTCACACCAAATATCATTTGAATGAACGAAATTCTACCATTTCGTTTGTAGCGATACTTTATTTATTATTTCGCGAATAAATTGCCAATTAGACGATGAGTGAAAAGCGCGAAAAGTAAAGTGTAAAGTATGAACGTGGAGTGCGTAACAATCCGTTATTTGACAATTTCACAAATAACAATGCTGTCGAGAGCAGCAACGTCCATTTTTGCTATCGACCAGCTTTCCAATTCCACGATATTACGGCACTCGGGCGAATCCCAAACAACACGGGCGAAAATTTCAGTGAAGCAAGGAAAGCGAAACGTTAGACGAGAACGGGGCCGTTCTCATTAAGCATCGATTATTGAAAAACATCGGCGAGTTCTCTATGGAGTCGTTCAATGGCAGCCACGTCGTCGTGTGTACACACGATCCGTCATTACGCGAAAAGAGAGGCCGGTGTGCACACAGATGATCACACAGAGTTGGTCGAACCAGATGCTGCAGGCTAGACCGTGCGAATATCATTGACCATCCCGTATAATTTCGCGGACATCACCTGTGTACCTCTCGTACGCCGATCGTAACGTGAAATTTGAACAAATGAATCAATCTGCATACGAGGCGAAAGAAGAGAAACAAACATGAATATTTGAATGAATAAATTGAAAATAAAACAGATCGAACGAAATCGTCAAGTTTTTTCTTTTTTAATCGTCTCGAACAACAAAATCGAAGCTGAAGTCTCTCCCAAGTTGGTGATTCTTCGACGTACATTTTCTGAATTGCACGTTCATTTTCAATAATGTGACTGATGCCTCGTAAAGTCGGCAGAAACTTTTCTCAACGTGGCTGGAAACATGTTCGTTGCAACTTGAAATACTTCAAATCTTCAAAGTCGCTTTTCAGCCGTTGCAATTACTTTGTTTATTAATTTCGTCTTTCAGTGTCTATTAACTGCGTCTGTTACTTGATAAAATTACGTATCTCCCAAGTACCTAATTTAATTTATAGGAATCTCTGTACCCTCGAGTAGGTCTCGTTCTGATTTCAAATTTTCTTCGTAATCCGAATACTATCCTTCGGAGAACTGAGCGATTGGAGGAAAAGCTACGAAACGCTGCGCGAAAACAGTATTGTCATCGGGGAATTCCTTTCAATTGATCGGGAAATCGGCATTTTCGTCTGGAAAACGACCGAGCGATATCTTGCGTGGTAATTGAATTTTCGAGGAATTCCTCCTGTTCGTTTCTCGCGCCAAAAGATGTATGTGCCCGTGTCCGCAATGATTCAGCGGATGCGTTCTAGCAAAAGACGGATTAAGTAATTCGATCGAGGAGTCCGGATTATCCGAGGAGGAGTCGGTTATTGAATACGACCAAAGCACTTGCCGCTCTCGGGCTGATGGAATTTCCGAAACCCTCATAACTGCAATTTTTCTACTGGTCGGTGGGAAAAGTAATAACAAACAACGGTAGCAAACGAAACTTGGCGTATTTGCACGTATTATCCTACTGTCGCACGTTCGCAGAAGTCTGGATAGATGTACTTGTCAAATTTCGAATATTTGAAATACACGAAGAAGGATTCGTCGGACATTTTCATCAATTCGTTAATCAAAATAACATCGGCGCGTTATCGACTCATTGATAATGATAAAAGTGCATTCTGTACGCTTTGATTCGCGCGCTTTGACACACTGCGTTCCGATAACTTTTGACTCTCAATGAACGCTCTTAGTCACAATACGTACATTTTTAGTCGTTAATTGATTAATTGTAAAATACTGTCTGCAAAATATTCGAGATCCATGTTTTTTTTTTTCCCCCTAAACGTTTGAAACAACATACAGGCGCGACTGACTGCAGCTTGCAAACTTTTCTCACCGGGCGTCTCGAGTAAACTCGCTTGGGCGTTAATCACAATGGCGCGGTGGAAAAAAGTCGCGCGGGCTGCACGCCCGGCGCAAAAGTGCAGGCGTTGTGCCTGCGGCTCATTTGCATGCGGGTCAAGTGAAACGGTAACGCGATTACGCGTGCAATTTGCGACCGCCCGCCGCGCGAAGCGACAGTTATCGATGAAAATCGTTGGCGTACAATGCGACGTAGTAGTACGTATCCGGTGCACGTGAATTAACGAATTATAATCGCATTCACTTCGTCGTAGAAGCCTGTCTGCAATTCGTCTATAGGTCGGAGTGAAATAAAGGCCTCGTTGAAAATGCTTTAACAACCATGGGGAAAACGCTGGCGTATCCGCGACGGTTAATTGAAAATGCTTCGCCGCTCATTATTAAGGCTGACTATTGTTACACACCGCGGCGGGTTAACGGAGGAATTTATCGTTTGTTTAATCGCTGTTGCTAATTGTGAAATCGCTGCCAGCGGAATGCCACTTAATTAACCGTTGACAGTAACAGTCGTTCCACTCGTTTTCGCGAGCATGATGCCAAGAGGAGTAATCACGGGGAAACGAGGTCTCAGCATTGTGCTTTGACATTCAGGGTATTTCTATCGATTTCGACATCAGAATTGAAGGATCGTGTTAAATTTATTATACATGTAAGAGCATAAGCTTCGGTAATTTGGTACATTTACAAGGAACTTTCAAATCAAAGATTGACACAAGTTTTTCAAAGACGTCGATCAATTTAAACAGAACGTGAAATGTTTTTGAACAATTTGTCAATCAATGTCCATTCTGTGAACTCGCATCAGAACCACAAATTGGAAAACGGATTGAAAAGCGATGATTTAGAACTCATTTGTTTATTGGCAGCTGAATTAACGTAATAAAATTCAGTAATTAACGATGAGCGACTTTTGGAAGGTTCATAATTTCATAACTTCGTTAGTTGAAAAATAACGAAACACCAACGTAATGTCACAGGTTATCATTTTTCAACAGTTATCTTCTTTTTAAGAACACCAAAGTACATACTTCCATGTAGTGAATTTGACAAAAGTTCATAGAAAAATGGAATCGATCAGTTTGAGTTCCGACAGGCTAACACGTGGCAACGATTATCAAAAATATTTCCTAAAAAGACAGTTGTCGTTATAACAACCCATACTTTCGCATATAACGCTTCTACCTCGACGTGTCTCCGACAGAAATTCCTTGACACATTTAGCAGAAATTCCTCCGAAACGTCTGTCCTCTGCCCAGACAAAATGTCTCCCAGCTGTCGTTCGATATACAATTACATCTCGAACCTCAATGTATCATGTCTACATCACGGCGTTTCGATCGGAAACTATCAGACTACTCGTAGGATCGTGTTTGGATGAACCACGTAGTCCACGGATAAAAAACTGCACGACTTGTATCCCAGTACATAGCAACTGTTCTGATTAGGAAACGAAGACGACATTTTTGCCATAAAATTTTATCGATACGCAAACGTTTGAATCGATAGAAAACAAATTACAGGCGCGATCGCTCGGTACCAGACAACGCCACTGCTACTCGAAGTCTACGCCACGCCCCCTCGCGAATCACGTGACCCAAATCAACCAATCGCTAATTTTCGTTGCATCAGCGTTGCACTTGAAGAGGCCCGATTTTCTGGGTTACCCCCACTAAAGTCACTTTCAGTGATAAAATCTCGCGGCTGCTCGATTGCAAAACACAACGGATGTGTAAAAAATCGCGCACAGCGGGGCACAGAGCGTCGGTGTCGTTGCCACCATGCAGCTCACGCTTCCGCTATTAGAGTTAACGTAAACGGATTTAAGCTAACCCAATTTAGCGATGGGTAACTTTGCCCCTAGCCGTGTTTGTTTGCCGTTCCTCCACCGCTGGCCTTAAGCGCGCCGCTTGATTACGTGCATACGTACGTGCGTCCGAATCGTCCTTGTTCCATTCTTTTCGCGCTTCGTTCTCCTGCTTTTCATCCGCGGCTCTTTCACCGGGTTTCACGGCTGAATCTACCGTGAGTTTGAAGATTGAAGCCTTTGAACGATTCCCAAAGATTTTCTCTTTTCTTTCTTTCTTCGCTGCTACATGGATGCACTACGTATTTGTTCAAAAGCTGCGATGATTCCTCAGTAAGCCCTGATATTCTATCCCACAATCATAGTAATATCAATAGCGAAGATCGTATTAATCGTTATAACTCAATCGTTGGAGAATTGATTCTCAAATGGATTTTTCTCCGTCATTCATCAATTTAGTGATTCTGCGGCTCGTATCATGGTTCACCGGGTATTTCAATGGACATGACTCGTCCATTGGAACGACAATCAAATTTCCTAAATTGGTCTGAACAATTTCACTTTTCAATGTCGCGTGTTCCAACAACGCGAGATAGGTCAATCAACGTCGATCGGTTGACTTCGCTAACGATCAGAAATCAAACCGCACTAAATAGTCCATGTCGTCGTTTCACATCGATCGTAACGAAGCGTGATTTTCCGGGCTCGATTGTTCCGTCGATAATAAAAAAATCGCCCGAACGAAAGGATTTGCGCGAATGAATTTCGGCTGTCGTATGCGAATAAAGCCCTGGAGGCGTTATCGAATTCATAGAGACCGCCAACGATCGGTGTTAACTTGCGATTGGAAAACAATTCTTCGATATCTGAGACGAGTTGGCTCGTCGTTGGAAAAAAATCGGAAAATTATTAGTATTGTTAGAAAATTTGGAAAATCTGTGAAATTCTAGAAAATTGTAAAGTTGCAAGTATTACTGGAAAGTTGCAAAATCTGTGAAATTCTAGAAAATTGGAAAATTTGGATCGTAGAGTGAAATCCGTAGTGTCAAACATCACGTATACAAGCCTCATTTTCAATTATGTTCCAACTCAGTCTTAATTTTCCTCTTGTTTTGAGGCGCGGAATCTCCTTGACCCGATTTTCACCGTGATTCCCGTAGTTCGCCCAATATTTATCAGGCCCGTTTCTTCCAGGCCAACAAACGACGAAGTTATAATCGTACCATTGAAATTCATCGAGTAGAAATGAAAGTTGCTCGAGATGATCGAAGTTGACGAGGAAATTCCGTTGGTTCGATCGTTCATTGTCTTGCTGCTGTCAGTTTTATCCGTTGTTACAGCAGTAAATATACCGTAGATTGAGAAAATTTCCTTTATTTCGAGACGACTGCCACGTCCGAATGATTCTCTGATTCGTCGCAGGAAGGAAATTGAATTTTTTTCAAATTCATGAGAACGCGGATATCATTGCGTTACGGGTCTCGCGAGTCTAGTCGGCTTCATTTCCGATGAATTTCCGTGAAATGAAAACGTGTCGCGCGCCAATCAGCTTACGTAATTTTAAAGAACGTTCCATCCACACCCGTCAACTCAACATTTTTCCGCCCGACGTTAGTATTTTGTAGCCTCAACCCCTTGACTTGCGATATAAAGCTACGTTTTGTGGTGGAAATTGCGTTTCTCGTTTGAAGGGAAAAGGAAATTGAAGAGTTGTTGAAATAAAATGGCATTTCTTCATTTGTCATACTTTTAGAATCTCTGGACTTGATTGTACAATTTTGATAAATTGTCAAGTTAATCTCTGGTTTAAGGGAAATAAATAAATAAATAAGTCGAGTGGAATCAGGATAGTAGTAGGATGTGTACTTTTGAGTACAGAACAAGTCAGTGAAAATCTGCTCTCCTTGAAGTATAAATATGGAGTATCTTTTATTTATGACTGGAAAGATGCATCAAAAATCGCTGAATTATTCATTTCAAAAAGGAAGCGAGTTAAAAATTTAAAATTTAATCACGCAATATGTATAAAGAGGTACGATTTATGCATCTCTGCGTTTGATAAATAGAAAACAAATCTCATCTGCAGAATTCCCCACATAAAACCTTCATCTATTGTAAACGACATAGAAAATCTTCCAGGATTTATAGACGTAAAAACGCCATCGAACGATTGAAAATTAGACTTTTAAATTGAATTGAATTAGAATTTCAAATCGAGGATCACACAGCAGCAATACAAATTCAATGCTTTATATCTGAGTATAACAGTATAACAGTGTAACAAATTGCAACAACTAGCGCTCACTTCAGAATATCCAGAAGAAAAAACCCTGAGAAACAAGAGGTAGGTGACTTCTCAAGAAATCTTTTAATCCAGTTGAAATTTACTTTCAATTCTTCCTCTAGCAATAAGCAGAAAATTTCCTCGCCACGACTGAAAAACATGAACTAAGTTTCCCTTTGTGGGACTCGAAGAAACGTAACTGGCGTCAAATGGCACTTCGCAATGGCAATCTCAACAACCCTTTGTTGCTCGTTGAACTTTTTACTTTGGAGCCGAATTAACATGATAAAACGTTAAGCGTCGTAAACGAAAGTCGGGCAATAAACTCGAAAGACATATCCCGTTAATTGTTCGCTTCGCGCCCGGTTTGGCAACGAAAAAAGCGAACGTGAGAAAGAGATAAGAGAAAAGTAGCAGGAGGGACAGAGAGAGGACAAAATTCCTATTATGTGAAAGGCGACTGAGCAAAGGGACGCGGACGAAATCGTTTAATTAATTTTCTTGCGAGCCAGTTTATTAGCATCATCCGGCTTATACAATTCTTACTCGTAAAATAAAGAATCCAGTGAATTACCGTAACAAACAGTTTCGGGATATAACACGCGACCCTCTTACAAGGAAACGGACGACGCGAGGAGGTTTAATTAATAAGAATTTCGTCGCTGGAAAATAAATTGAACCTCCTTCTTTTGGTTATCCGAAAGTATTAAATGCGCATCGTGAACATTTGTGAAAAATAGAATCTCCTTTGAACGCTTTCATTAATTCCGGCATTATGTTGTGAAGGAAATGAATGTTAATTTTAATCATAGATGACATACAAAAAAAAAATTGTTATTTATATAATTAATTGTTATTCGTGTAATTAACACCAGTATGTGAAAATAGTAGTTCTTTAGAAATATTATCTACTGCATCGTCCGAAGATTCCATTCTTCTAGTTTACTGTAAAAAAATCTATTGAACCATGAAATCTCTTAAAAGAAAGTAATTAATTAAAAATAATTCTTAAGTGTTTTATATATGTAGATATACATTGCACTTTTGTTGATTAATTTTCGACTATACCTTTGGAAAAATGGAAATTAACTCATCGACGTGGACCTCGCAAACATTTGAGCATGTAACAACGAAATTTAAAGAAACACGTGTAAAATCTAATTCTCTTGAAAGAAGCCTTTTTCTCATTCTTAAATTTACAATTACAATTAATTAACAATAATTCTTAAATCTATTCTTATTCGTTCTTATTCATTTAAATCTCTCCGAGCTTGCGCGACAATCGAAAATTAACGAGAAACCATTATCTCGCAGTAACACGACTGCAGCGAGGCGATCCCCGTGTCTCGGTTGAAAAATTGCAGAATTTGTACAGCGTCATTGGCCGATGCTATCGAGAGGAACGAAAAGTTATTTCGTAACTGCGTCTGACAGCGGCCAATTAAGGAGCGACCAAGTCCTCGTGATCGACGAAACTTTATCGCCGTGGCGACGAAATTCGACCAGACGGCTCACGTACACGGCTTGTGTTGTCATCCGGGAACTTTCACGAAATTTTATATTCCCCTCTTGACCGTCTCCTTTCTGACGAAGCGAAAAAGGGCGCTTCTCATTTTTCCGCCCCAGATCGGCCCGGAATTTTAATTATCGCAAGCTGCCTGGCATTTATAAAGACGCGAAGGCGAAAAGAGACGCATAAAGGGAGAAATGAATGGGAGTTTGGAATCTACGATGCATGCGATTAATGATGGAGTAGGGAGTCAACTTTTTCGAGTGTCGATCAATCGCCCAATTGTGCAGAAAATTGTTGACAAATTGCTGAAATGGAACGTTTAGTAATTATATCAACCTTATTCATTAACTTTAGCCTCGTCAGTCCGTACGATTTCGATAATTTCGACGGCTGGAAAATAGAACATTATAGGAGGAAATACTTTTCAGATTTGCAAAATATCGTAGACGAAATTATCAGAACAATCGAAATAATCATTTGGTAGGTTTTCGTACAAATTGTTTAGTTCTTTTCCCAAGTCAGTCATTTTAGGTGTCAGTAATAATATCATTGTCACGCTATGATCTAATCTAGCATTATATGAGTAAAAAATTCTTTCGAAATGAAAGAAAAGTAGGTCAAAAAGCCCCATCAGGTGGCGCAGAAATTGAACGCGTGTTCATTAGCGATACGCGCTAAATACAAAGGTTAGAAAGGGTAAAATAGTTCCGTTCGATAATTCCATTTCCGTGCCAAACCTAGTTAATAGCTTTCGCCATTAATTTACCGACACGCGAGACTATAAATTACGCGCGTATTTCTATTTTCTCACTGACGACCTACGTCCTTCCAATTGTAGTCACTGGACTGCGGATTCATATTTCTGAAAATGTAATTTACCTACGTCCTTCCAATTGTAGTCACTGGACTGCGGATTCATATTTTTGAAAATGTAATGAAAAAAAAAAAGAAAGAGAATGCAACGTTCGACAGAGAAATGTTTTATGTAACAAACGCTCTACTTTGAATGTTTTCTTTACACTTTGAGAATCTTTTATGAAAGCATAGAAGTCCATAGTATGTTTAATATCCATTATAAATTATAAGAAAGTAAAAGTTCAAGTAAATGGAATTAAAAATTAATTCCAAGGTACAAATATTGATAGGCAACTTGTTGTAATGGGAATTCTTAAAATATCCAAAAATTCTACCATCTGTTTATAACACTTGGCATCGTGATCTTTTCACTCTACTCGATAATTCCTGTCGGTATTTCGTCGTTCATTTTTGTCCATGCTTAACCGTAAGAATAAGCAACAAAGTTCCTACAACAATTATCGATAACTTTCTCTCGTTACTTTCTATCATTCATGCAGTTTGCTCTAAAAACTTCTCCTCGAACGAAGAATGGCAGTTTAGCAGCCATCGTTCACTTCCCGACGCTCTAAATTAAGTAAGGCGACGCGAGAAGGGGATTTCCCGAAAAAGACGTGTATTTCACTTAACTTTCATCGCGTACATCTAAGAAATATTCGCCGGAAGAAGGTGAAAAACCATTTCTGGCAAGGATCACGAGCAAAAATCCGACTGGCAGGATAGAGAGGGGAGAGGGCCTCTAAAACGGCCGAAACGACAGCAAAGTTGGAAATGTCGTTGCACGGTTGCACCGTAATTGTCGTTATTCTTCGGGGTGTCTCGTCCCCGGCGAAACCCACTTTGCTTGCGTGGAAGCCCGAGAAATCGTCGACGAGCAGGCTCGAGGGAGAAAGACAGAGATAAGGAGACTATACCTCTATTATGCAGTTCGAACGCACTCGTCCGGTGGTAGAAAATCGAAAATAAAAGTCGTGCTAATGGAACAGTCACTCGTCGAACAACTTCGCTTTTTCTACGATTTAGTTTCCAGTCTCCTTCGTAGACCATTTTTATGAACTGCTCCACCCAAGACTATATATGCTATATTCTATAATAATGTGCACGTGCTATAGATATGTTAGAATCAGAAATATTGTCCAGCAAGAAGGTACTAGCGATGTAAAAGATGATCATGGAAAAGAAATGTTCTTAAAACATGAAGGAAGTATTTAAGTGTATTTTCTTGCACGTTGATGACATAATTGAAGAAATGAAACCTACGGTAGAAAACTGTTTGTTTTACGCCAAATGTTATATAACAGAAAGCAACTATATTTTGGATATTTAATATATTCTTATAGTGCATGAAAATCCGCGGAAAAAAATTTACAAAAATAGGTTACGTGTATCGTATTGTATTTATTATATAATATTGTTAATATGTTATATATAATAATATGATTAGTTATATAATGTTTCGTGCCAAATGTTATATAACAGAAAGCACTATATTTTGGACATTTTACACATGTTTATAATGCATGAAGATTCGCGGGAAAAAATTTACAAAAATTTAGATTACATGTATCGTGTTGTATTTATTACATAATATTGTTGATACGTTACATATATTTATATGATTA
>KQ435944.1:195822-210566 GCA_001276565.1 Melipona quadrifasciata | reverse complement strand
GCATCGCGAAAAGGGTATTCAAATGCAAGGTGTTGAAAAGAGACGGGTAAATAAATCGGAAAAGCTCTAAATAGAAAATTTTCTCAGCCCGTGCTCGATCGTATCATCTCTATAACATTAAATTATAAATATTACGTTCGATCGTTGTATTAATTATTGCAACACCATTATTATCAAGTGACATTAATGTTATTTTAAACACATTTAATTGCATTTACGTAACTCTATTTCCAACCGAATAATCTAAATCAACCAACCAAATATAACAATCTAAATCAACCAACCGAATAATATAAATCAACCAACTGAAGAGCTCGAAGAAACCGCACTCTGCTTCCTCGCAGGGAACACACAGCATCCCCCCCCCGCGACGAATTTTCCCCGATAACTCGCGAACGAACGTGGCAGAACGTACGTAAGTTAATTCGCCTCTGTCCTAACATTTCCCCAAGCAAAATTTAAACAGGCTCGCCTAGCATTCGAGAAGGAGAGGCAAGCTGGCGTGACTGCGAGCGAGGCGTTTTACAGCCGGGGAAACGGGCGGAATTAATGAAAGACCGAGCGAATAATACAGAGGACAGAGAGTGGTTCGATCGTCGGCGCAGTCGAGCCATGAAGCCAGGCAAAAGAGACGAGTAGGGCGTCCAGCCGGTGGAGCAAGAACGTAGAAAGCCCGCTGACCGATGGATCAGACAAAGAGAAAGAGAGAAAGAGAGAGAGAGAGAGAGAGCGATCAACGTGCAAGTTGTCGCCTCCTTCTGACACCTCCTCACCGTTTGGAGAACCATACGAAGATACCATACAGAGAAGCAAAAGTCGCTTTATCTGGGTTAGTGGACGTCGACCCTGACCACCTCCTACGCAAAGAGGATTGAAATAAACTCGCATTTATCAAGCGTTTCGCCGTTACGTAACCCGTAACGTTGCCATTAACCTGGCCATCGTCGTCGGTCACGAGTCGGGAGATTTACGCTGCGAGAGCCGAACGAAAGGGTTGGAATCGTGTTGGCGAACGACTTCATTTTTAGAACGTCAGCTCGCGGACTCGCGGTGTCGTTTCTCCGTGGCTATCGCGTGAGAAACCTCCGTGAGAGAGTTTTTGAACCCAGAAGGTTGGGAAGGTTCGAGTTTCTTTCAGTTTGCGCACGGAGAATCCCACCGAAACGATCTCTGCTTTCTTGTTCCGGGAAGCTTCGGCAGCGGATCGAGTTGACAGTGGTATTAATTGAATTGGCCGCGACGTTGCAAGTAATGATCGTAAATAACAGAATATTGCGTCTTCTTATCAACTTTTGTGGAATTTTTGCGAATTTTCTGTATTTGTCCAAACTTTCGGAAAAATTCTTGTCGTCGTTCTGTTGCCCACTTGTTTGTATCCGGGTAAATTCGGCAAAGTTTAAATTTCTCATTAATAAATGACGTTCAAGAAAATTGCTCCGCGAAATTTTTCACCGTCAATTTCGAATACTGGTAATTTTTCAGCTAAGCGACAATACCGTGTCGTGTTGCCTTAAATCGCTCGATGAAAATAATGAGAATTACAAATCACAAAAGTTTTACTCTTTCGCTTGCATGCATCTTCGTGTATCGTTTAAATTCATTAGGCCATTTTTAGTACCAAATGAAATATACGCACTTTCCTGTCGCAACAGTTCATTTGATGATTCTGCATTCTCCCGATGACAGATTCTAAATTAGCCTTGCTCTCCCTTGAAAATTGATGCGTCGAAAGTAGTCAATCACGCCACTTTCTCGAGAATTCGTCCCTGCAAATGACATGAAATTTGTAAATCACAAGGAAATACGAATCTAGCAAACTGATTCAACTGAAAGCACTATTTCCAAACGTTTCAAACAATTTTTAACGAACGTTGCTTCTCTTCACGAATTCACAACAAGTTTGAATATAAACGATCAAGCGATTCTTTGATTTTGCACACTGGAAGTTTCAGTACCAGGCTGTTTATATCGAATGGTTAACTATCAGTTGGTTCATTTGAAGAATAAAATCCTACGATTCTCTCGGAAGCACAAAAACGAAGGATACAATTCCTCGAGAGGAAGCTTAAACTTTGCTCGAAGCAAATATCCGCCGAATCCCGGAACAAACAATCCGCGAAGTAAAATGGCGCATCAAGTTTCCCGTCGAAACGTCCATTTCCGTTCTCGAGTTTTGCAGATCGGCCCCCTCAACGTCAAAATCAAGTCGAGATCGAACGCCAGGATGAAAAAGCGAGCTAAGAGGAAGAAACTTAGCGGCTCGTGGCCGCGTAGAAAATCCGATCGTCGCGTTTGAAGCTTCGATCGTTGAAGGATCCGTCGTTTTCTCATTTTCGCGGGCTGTCGTTCGATGGATTTTGCACGGTTGTCACGCAGACGTCTTCCTTCTGCGCGAAGACAAACATCTTGGCCGAGGCCCAAGAAAACTGCTGACACATTTCCGGGGATAATGTAACTGGGTTTGCGTGGAATTGTCGCTAACGGAATGGCAAATTCGCGTGCCAACGCTCGAGAGACGCCATACATGTACTTACGAATCAGAGTCAAGTTCGATAACTAAGCTCCCGTTTCGAGAGTTTTGAATATTATTCGAAAGTGAAAATGTTTCAGCGAGTACACTCGCTCTGTGTACTTTACACGAGCTGCTTTTGAATGCTTGGAAATTAGAATTTTATCTCTGGTCTGACATGAAGGTGATACCTCTTGCATTCTATTGTATATGTATGTGATTGGTTTAGGTTAGGTTTAGGTTAGGTTATCTTTTCGAGATGGATAATCCTTCTCTTTCGGAAAATTAACATAATTATATAATAATTTTTACTACAATATGTTCACCTGCAGAGAATAATAATTAGTTTTAGGATATTTTTGGAAGAGAAAAACATCCCATGTTTCAGCGGTGATGAGCAAATATGTATATTTATAGATGCGAGTAAAAATTTGCTTATATTATATGGTATTAAATTGGGATGTATCGTCTCAATAATCCCGGAAGTGTTGAAACGAGATTCCTCTTCAATTCTCACACGTGCACGTCAGTCATATTTATCTGCATCTATATGAAAAGGTATTAATGATAAATTGGCACGATATAACAATTTGTTTAATATAACAATTGTTTAAATACATATATATTTATGTGTTTGTTTATGGTCGTTATGATCAGAGTGTTTAATAATTTCATATTATTCTCTATATTATTCCTGAGAAACAGAGCAATAAACGGCTTAAATGATTAATTTTATACGCGATCGAGTTCAAAATTAAGAGAAGAAATCATTGTGCATATATCTGTTTTTCGAAAGAAGTTTTCTTCAGATAATAGGAAATAATTGTTTTCTAATTTTGACAGGTGGGATCACTTGTACATATCGAGTATAATAGGAGATGCATAAAAACAAATTTCTCCTTTTCTTTCAATAAAATAGTGCAACTTTTTCCTATGCAATATTATGAACAACTTTTGTACACATTTTTGAAATCATTTAAAATCTGCTCTAAAATGTAATCACGACAGCTGAGCGTCATTGTCAATGAAAATTCGAAATGTAGATGTACATCACCGCAGATCTCTCGCTTTCGCGATCTAGTTTTATATCTGGACACGGTAAAGTGGACGACGAGACACAGCGGGGAACGCTGTGTCGAGACAATTTAATAGATATTTCTCCGCGACGAATAGGAAATGAATTTCAAATTGATTTCCATTTCGTTGAGAATACGGGCATCGACGCAACACGCTCCGAGCGGAACTTCCGTCGCCATTGTTTTTTTTTTTTTCTTTCTTTTTTTATACACTTTTCATTCCGACGGGCGAAACGTAAAATTTCTCAATCGTGTAAACACCAACTCCCAAACAATATATTTGCAACGCGCCATTCGATCAATCTGCGAGAACTTTTCTGCAACGTCGCCGGCAGTGTCATTGCAAATAATAAAAATGGTCCACTCTCACGTATAGCAAACACGTGGAGGAAATGGAACTGTACGGTTGATTGCCGCGTGAAAATATTTAGCAAGCTTATGTTTCAATTACACGGATTGTAGGTACAGTGGCGCGCGAAAGTATTCCAACATTTAGCATGGAATTTTGCCTGCGTGTTGCATGAAACGTTTTGAAATTTTATTAGTACCGATAATGATCGTATTGGTAAAATTGATAAAATTATAATTGAAATGAAATTATGTTGATCAAATATGAAACCAATCAAAATGTATCCGAAAGCGAAGCATGTATTTAACAAAAAATTGGTACGCAGCATGAGTAATCATCTCGAGCATATAGCAGATGTTAATTGTATATTATATTACCACCACGAGATAGCTTATTAATATAATAAGTAATTAATTGTTTAAATACCTTTCTGATATCTGTGAAGCATGTAATTGTATAATTTCTGTATATATTTTTAGGTTTGATTCCATGTCGACATTATGATAATTGAGCTTCAGTAGTATTAATAAAATATCGAAATATCTCACGTAACTTAAAATATATTATCATTGAAAGTGATTTTAGCTGGGGTCTCCTCTTCAGGTGCAACGCTGATGCAACGAAAATTAGCGATTGGTTGATTTGGGTCATGTGATTCGTAAGGGGGCGTGGGGTAGACCTCGAATAGGCGTGGCGTTGTCCGGTACCGAGCGATCGCGCCTGTAATTTGTTTCGTATCGATTCAAATGTTTGCATATCAATAAAATTTTATGACAAAAAAGTCGTCTTCATTTCCTAGTCGGAACAGTTACTTCTGGGCTTTTCAGTGAGACGAATCGTACTTTTACGTATTTCTACAAATACCTTTCGACTTCAAACTTTTATGTATAAACATACAAAAAAAGGAAACGTATAAAACAATACAAACATGACGCTCAGCCAATTAAATCTCAAAATTTCTCACAGCATGAAAAAATGCTCAGAAAAAATCTTCCGTAGTAAAAGTAAATTGTACGAGTAATTTTGTGGGCCATTTGTACATCGTGCCACGCGCGTGGAACAACGGCGGTCCATTTTGCGAAAAATTCTCCATCGATTGTCAGTCGACGCATAAAGCGACAGCCACGACTGTTTGAAACAAAACCCCGTCGAAACAAAACCACCGGCGAAACGTATTGACTGCGATCGAGAGGCCAGAGGACGCGATATTGCGTCGTGTGACGAAGATTGCTTCTTTCTCGGAGGAATGCGCCGCGCATAAATCACGATTCAACGAGGAAATGCGAGCATCGAGTTGGCGATACGTTGTCCCTGCTCCATCCCCCGCGAAAAAGGATCGTCGGCGAGCCGCCATCGGCGAAAAAACGAACAGGAAATGGCGCGTATCGCGCGGCGAATCGCTCGCTCTTCTCGTTTTTCCACGCAATCAAACCACGTTCCAGATTCGACGACACACACAGGCTTTGCCTTCCTTTCGGCTATCAAGCATTCGCAGTTGCTTTCTTTTTATCATTTTTCTCTCTCTCTTTTTTTTAAACACTCTATCTGTCGTTCCATCTGTTTGCTCTCGCTGTTCTTCCCAACGTTTGATTCCCCGCGGATTTTCGTTATACTCGCAGCCATTGTCGGTGATATTGAATTGATGTCTTTCGGATTTTGCTTGCCGGCGGTTGGTGATTTTCGTGCATTTGTAGACAAATGGAAGGCGCAAAAATGCGCCGAACGAGCACATTTGGTCGGATAATAAATTCGTTGGCAGACGTGTTCTCAAAATGGCACGTCAAGTGTAATTACTTTTCGTACGAAATCAGTCAACCAGGAGTAATTTGTTTTTCTCGATATTTCTGATTTTATTTTTGTATTCTTTAGACGATTTTCGTGATTTTTTAGCAATGTATGTATATTACAGAGAGGCGAATGAACTCGCTATTCAAACCAACAATACGCAGAAATATATGAAATATCCAAAATACAGCAATACCAATGAGTTAATAAATCGTTTTTTTAAATCGTTTCGAAATTTTAAACTCATTCGTAAAATTTCGAAGCTTGAAATTTTGACGTTTTAAATTCGCTCGTAAAATTTCATCACTTTTTCGAATTTTCCAGTTCTTTATATTTGGCCATAGAAATATTCAAACGCTTATGTTTTACGTGAAAAATGTACGCGACGCACGAAGCATTTTGAACATTCAGAAATACGAATGCGTGATTACCACTCATTACGATATTAATGCAAAAATTCCAAATTTCACCAGGAGCGTGAGGTCGGCGAATTAACGAGTGCTTAATCGTTGTTGCATTACTGTTGCATTATTTGTAGCAAACGGGAACAATAATCGACGAACGCTCTATTAATTATCAATACTTTCGCAATATCCTCATATAAATTTCCGTAAAAATCCCCAGTCCATTAATTACACACAGAAAATGCGCAGAATTTCCTTGCTACTCCTTCTATTTTCAGGTTTCAAACTTTGCGCTACAAACTCGAACGACTCATCGCCAACAAGGTTACCCAGAGGGGGTCGACAGAGCTGGCGAATTTTTATAGTAATAAGCTCGAATACCGACTGGCGAACGAGCCAGGTTAATAAGCTCCGACTGGTTTAATTTACACACGTCGTGAAAGGGGAGCGATACGGGTTTCGACGCTGCTAATGAAATGGTCGTCGAACGTTTCCTCTTGAATCGCGAGAATTCACCACGGTATTTCGGTGATTAGCCACACCGTCAATGGGCCGTGTGGAATGAAAGCTCGGAGCGCGAGCGCATCCGCGTCGCAAAACACGTGAATCGAGGTTTTAAGAAATCCTCTTAATTTCCCGTGAAAATGTTATCCGGAGAGCGAAGCTTGATTGGTCGAGGCACGCGATAAACGGCGTGGCCAGGGCGGCTTGATGCGGCTGCTTTTATCGGCAGATGTAGAAACGATCTCGGGGAATGAACAGCGCCGGCTGATTCGAAATCGACCATGACAAATAATGGTGCGGCAGATAATGCTGGTATTTATGAAAGCGCGATACCCGCCGGCCCCGAAATATCTCCAACATTGGCGATACGTCCCCGTTTCTTTTTTTTATCTTGTAAATAATGAACAGCAGCAGCTATATCATATTTGTCCGAGCAGCTTCTGCGCTAATAAATCGACGATTAAATACCCGTTGGTTCGCTGTCTGTACCTGCAGCCTTCGTCAAATTTGCAGTTCTTTGTCAGTTGTATTGAACATAGATGCAAATTTTGAGGCTGCGTTTGCACTCTCGTGCGACGAGTATTTTTGAGAACATTCAAACTATTTCGTGTATCACAGATTACGTGCCTTTGAAAACATTCCGTAAATGCGTAAGCCTTACGAAAATCTAGTTCAATCGCTATTTCATTTTGACCCTTGAT
The DNA here is from genome assembly GCA_001276565.1 of Melipona quadrifasciata. Classification (NCBI taxonomy): domain Eukaryota; kingdom Metazoa; phylum Arthropoda; class Insecta; order Hymenoptera; family Apidae; genus Melipona; species Melipona quadrifasciata. Next base: position 203,238 of record KQ435944.1, on the reverse strand, counting down.
TGCTACAGTGTGTAGAAACTGTTTAAATTAAAGTCGTCTGTTTTAAAATAATTTGCTTCGCTTAATTTTAAGGGCCAGCTAATGCTCTCCTGTTTCATTCTATCTCTTTATACATTATATACTTTTCTCCCTCGAAATCAATAGATTCGCGTACAAAGAATGAATTATTATCTTCGATCTTTCTTTTTTTTTTTATGTAAACGTCACGTCTTCAACGAGCACTAACTTTTCTGTGGTTAACGAGCGAATTGGAGTAATAAGGGAGCTCCACGTTTTATATTTTCGCGCGTAACATGTTCGTAAAACTACCTCCCATTCGACATATTGAAAGTTTATGTTCCGCGGTTTACGATGTAACGCAGGGAGCGGTGACGTGTGGCCGATAAAACGGGTTGAACCGGCGAAATAAATCAGCTGAGAGGATTCGGATCATGATAGTTCCTAATGCTCTTTTTAATGATCTCTTTCCTTTTTCTCTTTCATACGGAATTTTAATATTTGCGTTTGGAATAAAGCACGAAGATTTAACCCTCGTTTCCTTTGCGTCACATAAAATGTATAAGATCACGATCTGAAATTGAACGTATGTAATTGACAGCAAATTATATCCAATTGAATCCAGGAATTCAGTCTACGTACCGTTAATAAAAAAATTTCTAAATTCAATTGTCAACATTTATCTTCTCAATTGTATTATCAAATTTTCAAGCTGTACTATCAGATTCAAGGATTTTAAAGATTTGACACTCTTCCAATTCTGGATTTCGACAATTTTATGAAACTTCAAGCTGATATTTATAACATTAGAACATAAATTACTTTAAACGTATAATCTTTGTGAAGTTTCCATAATTCATCCTATTTGTAGGATGTGGGCTTCAGCTCGTAATGAATTAAAATATTTTGTTATCATCAGATAAGTATCGAGCTTAGTAATACACTGCTAGTTATTTAAAATATTCTGCATAAATTTTGTCCACAAGGAATTCAGAATATGAAAAATTAGTACCTGGTTGTCCACGGAATGGGTTAATTTGCTTTAAATTCTTCGAGTCTACATCTCACCCCTTAAAAGTAGCCCGAAAACAGATAGTACTTTAGATTTCGTCGCATCTGGCTCGATGCGGTTTCACGTTGCAGATTTACGCACGAGACCACTATACTTCCTTCTTATTCCGTCATTAGTAGGGTCGTTAATTAAGCTGGCTAAAAACGAGCTACGTCGGCGGCTGCGAACCGCCAAAAGAAACGAAAACCAGCAGTGTTAGGTCGGCCGGAAACGCGGTTCGCAGCTCATCGAACTTTCTTCTTCGTCTCTTTTTCCCTACTTTCCTTTTCATACCGCAGCTTCTAATCGCGCGCTTCGATCGACAGAAATTTCCACCGAAAAACCTCTCATAAGTGTTCGATTCTGCGAAATTTAACGAGAAGAACCTCGTATCATCAACGAAAAATCTCAAAAAATCCCATCAAATGAAATCAAACGCTAGGAACATCAAAATATAAACAAGTCAAAGAAAAGACCAAGATGTTAAACGTCTAAGATATATTATTTTTAACAAGCCATAACCGCGCCACGAATTTTCTTTACAAAGAAATGCAAATTAAACGGAAGATTTGTTCATCTGACCTACTAAAAAATATTCTGCTTCAGATATTTCGTCTGCTTATAATATAAGTACCATGCATCGCGCATCTTAAATGAAAGTTCGTTTCATCCACTAGATAAGTATTCCGTTTCTGCTTATGATATAATGCAATATTCATAATATATATGTTCTTCGTCTATCTTTTACTCGAATTGATCAGTGATCGCATAAATGCACGTAAAGTTTCGAACGTGCAAAGGGAGACCCCGAGGAATCTACAGGCGCGAGCAAGTCGACGCCCGCTTTCTTCGCCTCGCCAGACGAAGCGCGGAGAACACCGCCGGCACAGAGATAAATCACCGTGGCGATCTGGGACGGTCAACAGAGCCAGACGATATTACTGCGATGCCTCGACGAGACCGTGATTCATAGAGTAAACGTTCTCAGGCTACAATTACCGGGTATCAGGATGAATTTTCGATGTTATCCTCTTGTCATCGAGGAATGGAGGGACGAACGTCGCTGTCGGCCGCGTGGCTTGTTAAATCCGCGTGGACTCGAACCGAAGCCCGTACATCATCCCCTACAACTTAACTGGGTTAACACGAGTCCGCTACGAAGTTGCACCGATTCAGGCGCACCGGCATTAAACGGGAGACGAGCCGCGCGCAGTCACGGCACTGTCATTACGCTGATGTCGATTTTACCGACGCGTGTCTGCGTGCTTTACCGATGTTCGAGCTGTTACTATTTACGACAGCGTACGAGATCCTAAGCAACGACTGATAGCGTTGACTACCTCGGTTACTCAGAGTCTAGATGTTGCTAGCTTTATTTTAGCGATACGAACGATCGTGGAACGACTTGCGCGAATTTTTACGCACTTGGGGAGAATTGAAAGGTGCAAGGACGTATGAATCGATTATCGCTCAAACTTGAGGTATAATTTTTCACTGTTCGTTCTGTCAATTGAATTCTCTGTCACTTATGCGCAGTTAGATTATAATTATACTCGGAGTGACTGAAACGATACATTCCGAGCAAAAATAGTTGCAGTGGGTGAATTTGAATTTCGTCAAAAGCTACGGTATAGTTTAAGCTTAATTCTTCAAGTACGTATTATCCCTGTAGTTTTCTACGTCGCCAATTTAAAGAAAAATCTGTCAAATAAAAAAGAAAGCTACGCGTTCAGTAGGTTAAAAAAGGGTAACGTCGGTCCGTCGCGAGCGGTGTCGCGTTGCGATGATTTCACGGCCCGTCGAAATTCAACTTCGCTTCCGCGAAATTCGAAACTGACCGCAGGAATATCGGTTTCCACCCACGGGCGCAGTAGTTTCCAGCTTAGAATTATCGAAGCCAGCGTAACCTTGCGACGAAGGCGTAGCCGCTGACACGCCCGAGCGATTCCTCCGCTCTGTCCGCCATTATGGTCCTCATCGACTGTCGCGAGCTTGTATTTGCGTAATCGACTGCGACCGAGGGTGTTCGTGTTTTATCGAACGGTTTCTGCTACGATGAATCGGACGTGTTCACGATACTCGCAGAACTCCGCTGTGCACGAGGAAGACAAACAGCTCATAGAGAGCGTTCCCTGCTTTCCCGGTAAAATTGCGGAAGCATAATCCAAGCAAGCGCAAGTGCAAGTGAGAGGAAAATGCTGTGTGAAGTTTGTTTGACATTTGAAGAAGTTGCGACGATCTTGCGCGTGTATAAAAAAATTACTTACTTTGAATAATTGATAATTGAAAAGTCGAGATAGTCATTGGCAAGGCTCGAGGTGGATGGTCAATTTTTGATGACTTCCATCTACATTGTTGCTAGGGTTAGTCGGCTTCACTTGAGCACAGGATGAAAGTGAAAGCGGCTGGTCGTTGCATCGATGCGGATCAATTAGAGCCAATTTGTATGATGTATCACTGCCACGATGGCGTTTGATAAATCGCAGCACGAGTCCAAGATCAAGTTTCGCGGAAGACAGTCTACGGTTTTGTCCAACCATGAAATCGTACGCCGGCATCTGATGGAGCCGCGACTCGGTTACGTAATTGAGGAAAAATAAGCTTGTGGAGGCAACGATGTAATTAGTCAGTCATCTCGGTAAATCAATATCAACGTTGCTCTCGAAATAAATTTCGCCGAAAAAAAACGTCGCACTTCGACAAGAAGAATTGAAAAATTTTATATCGAGAATTTGATTATCCGTTGCTTTCGTCAATTTTTATTTTATCACTACCAACCCGTGTTTCAAAATTTGTCTACAATTATCAATGTTAATTTATTATTTACACTTCTATTTATAAAGGAATAGGTGTGTATTGAAATTACGCGATGTAGGAATTTCCTCAACTTTTTCCATCGGCTTCTTTCACCATAAGCGTCGCCCAAATTTCTCATACATTCCGCAGCTCGTATTTCCAGTATATTCCCTGCTCTTCCATCTCACTCACACTTGTGCGCATATTTTCTCATTCTTCTTACGATACCCTAGACGAACAGCGTAATGTGCACGAGGGACGCAAATCGCCTCCGAGAGACAAAGGAATCTCATTCCACTTTGAACGCATATCAGCGATCGTTGCTTTTCTAAACTAAAAAACGAAGGAGAAGAATTTAGATTAAAAGATATCGGACGCACAATTTTATTTTATTTTCCGTCGGGACGAACAAGACAATTTCTTTACAAAAATGCAATCTTCAGTTTAAATGTAATTAATTAACGTTTAGTTGATCGATTATCGAAACTTTTAATTTTTCAAGAGCTGAAAAATTTCCTTCGTTCGAAAATTTATATCTCGGCCGTTTGTTAGAGAAACCTGTTTCGCGTTGTACTGGAGAAATGGATCATTACGACGTTATGTAACGCGCAGTCTGCGCGCTTGCTATCGTTTCTAATGGCCTTTGAGACCTGAACAGCCAGTAGATCAACGTTCTGTCGATTCTAGCAAACTCGATGAGAATTCAGAACTTCTTGTTAAATAACACCTTTTACGTACAACGTTCATTTTCATAAATTTCCCATGGAGCATAAATTTTTTAAAAACAACGTTATATGTGTAGAAAAGTTCGGAATTGTGAAATATAAATTTTGTACAGTTTCTAAATTTATCGATAATTATATCGTCTCAAATTGAAGGTTTATTTTTGTTTCTTTAGAAGAACTGTAAAAAGATTTTTAAATATTATTTCAATACTATAGAAATTGTTACACGAAAGAGATCATGGACGACAACGACATATTTAATATATTAAATTCATTTTATTAAAATGAGTAATATTTTATGTAGCCGTCTATTATATTTTATTTTATATATATATTCAGGGTATAATAGTATGAATAAAACTAATTATTATTGAACAGAAAATTTTTAATCGAAGAAGCAAATAAGATTCGCAATGTCGAAAACGATAAAGTTTCAATATTTTCAACATTTTTATGAAATTTTTTTTCAAAAATATCGTAACCGTATTTCTATTCTAATGTATTTGCAATTTTGTAAGGTTTATTTTACTCACAAACGTAGAGAAAGTAAAAAAATGAACTCCTAATATTATAATTAAATGTATTAACGAACAACAATCTTTGTTTTAAATATTTAAACACATATAAAGACTTTCAAATGTCATTTTAAACGAGGCTCGCGCGAAGATCAATATCATTTAATATTAATAACAATCAATCATCTACGTTCTCTGCTAAATATAATTCCATTTGATAAAATTATGAATTATCTCGTATCATTTGCCTTTCAAATTTCGACATACTATAAACAAATTATTTTATAAGTATATAAGAACGTCACACTTATGCACAAACATTATTGAGAAGTATCTTCCAATCTAATATTTGATTCTATATCTACGTCGTAGATCGTAGCAAGTTTTAATATTACCCCCGAGGGAAAAAGAGGAAACGAAATCTGAATAGCTGAATCGCTCCCAGTCTTCTGGCGAATCGAAAACTCGATAGTCCATCCGAGAAAATTCCATCGACTACAATATTGCACATTCCGAAAGGCGGATTTTCGACAAAAAAGAGTCGATCGCAATTTCCCTATCCGGACATCATCATGTACGAACAAACTTGATTAGCCTAGAAAATTCCTAGTCCGTACATACGCACAATATATTTTGATACGCCGCTCCTCGTTGCGAAGAATGTTCTTCGTAGGTCAGATGGAACTTTATTATCCAAAATAAATATAACTCGTGGAAAAATTCATTTTTCCTGGAAGTGCGGTTTCTAGATAAAGTATGAAATGCAGATAAATAAATCTGGATGGAAGAGGGAAATAATAACACAAAACGATAAGCAAATGAAATAACAACGCTCGAAATTTCGAAAACGTGACGACATTTTAAAACAATAGCCAGATCAGAGATACAAAATGAAACATTTGCGATGAATTTCGTGATTCAGTTTCCCAAAATTTCACAAATTATTGCAAGATTTAGTAGAAAAATCAAACACTTCAAATGTTGCAGCAAACACTCACAACTCAGAGTTTAGAAAGCATGAAAAATATCAGTTCTTTTTTTTTTTCTTTTTCTTTTTTTTTTTATATAAAAAACGATTACACGAATCGGAGATAAAAATTTTCAAAAACTACGTATACATGCACGTGCATCGTTGCAAAATCGAGATGGGAGGTGAACGTACGCCAAGAGATTATCAACAAAATGCTTGGAATTCTCCCCGCGACACTCGCAATGATAAAAAGGAAAGAATTCAGAGGCGACAGTGTAACTCGACTCGGGAAAACATTGGAAGTGAAATGTTGCATCAACGCAACATTGTCTCTCCATGCTGGTTGAAACGTTGCACATGTTGTTTTACTTCCTGTCGCTCCAAAGCTCGTCCGTATGACGCAATTCGTCACCAAAGATTTCCACATTTTGACCGAACCGACACGATCTTCGTTCCTTGACGATGGAACAAGCAATGACGTAAAAACTGATCCTGTAATTATTTCAAGCAGTGCATTTAACTTGTGCTAATATATTCACGAAAGTACAATCTTTATGTATAATATCAACACGCTTTATGTATAATTTCATCGATACTCTATCAGTCAGACACGACTGATGCCATTATGCCTGCGTTGAAGGAATTTGAAGCCAATTTAAAAGTATATCTAGAGATTACAAAGTATTATATTCGTCTCTTTAAATATTCTCTATAATGAAATATCTTGCATTTTTCATATTTATTTCAAACGAAATCATAGTGATAGCCAGTGAAAATTCGCGAGGTTCAATTAATGAAAATTCAGTTAAAATTCAGTAAAAAATAGTTGCTTGAAACGCGCTCGAATAATGTCACGTGGAACCGTATCTCGAGCGAGTATTCTACGGACATAATTCTTCTTCAATGGCTGCAAGAGTTTCGCGATACAGAATACGCTTTCCACGGAACGCGACCGGTTCCGCTTCTTATTAAGACATTTCGAAATTCATAGGCCCCGTAATCACGGGGCCGGTGGAAGCGTGTCGTTCGGACGAACTCGAAACGAGGAAGGAATTGGAACGTTTCGGCGGTGTACGCGAAACGATCTCTCCGCGTCGTGCAAAAAGAGAGAGAGAGAGAGAGAGAGAGAGAGAGAGAGAGAGAGAGAGAGAAGGATTTCGACAGTGTTAGACGGACTTTAAACTAAAAGGCAGTGAAAGTGTTCCTGTGGAGCATGACGGGAGTAATGACACTCACACGAAGGCGAAGCCGATGCATTTCTAGCAGGCTGGCGTCGGTGTGAGGCCACGACCATTGCAATCGCGACTCCGTGGCCATCGAATCGTTATCGACGACGACGATGAGAAAACCTCGCCACCGAGG
>KQ435944.1:163204-187532 GCA_001276565.1 Melipona quadrifasciata | reverse complement strand
ATATGAAATTTTTTTTCTCGAAAACTTTCACGCGTCCGAGTGAAAAAAGAACGGAGAACGCGTCCCGTTCATTTTGCTGGCAGTTGTCTGAATGAATCCACGGGCAGACAACGGCTCGGTTCCGGATCCAAGACGAACTAGGGGACAACACCGCGTGTTGCCAGCTTCGAGGCAAGGAGAATCCCATTAGAACGTGAAATGAGCTGCGACGCGGAACTCCCATTGCTCTAACACCGCGTTAGGCTCGGCGCAGGTCCCGAGAGATCCTGCCGAGGTTAATACGAATCACCGTGTAACGTTCCTGAATATTAAATTACCCTCGCACTTCTTACGTTCGTTCGACGTATATTGACTTCCGTCTTGCAACGTCGGCGGGATCATTAACACCGCGCGCGCGTAATACTTTCCAATTCGAGAGGGTTGATTCTGCATTTTGCGGAGGGCAAGCCTTTTCAACGGTGTAATGACGTTGCATGTAATTTGCGATGTAAGTATTTGGAATTCGCTGTTGACTGTTGTTCACTGGATGTGAATGGGAGAATATTCAGTACATATGTGGCGAGGGTAAATGTGTTGGAAATATCGAGCAAGCTGATACGAAGTGACAAATGCACGAAAATTAAAATTGTCTTACTATGCAGGCCGAGTCAGCTGTTAGCATGGAAAATTGTCGGCACAAATGTGCGAGATGTTGTTCTAGAGAAGTGAAGTAAATAATTATCGTATTATTATATGTATTATTATATATTGGTGCAAATAATAAATTGCACAAATAATGAATTATTATGTTATAATAAGAGTAGTCATAATAAGTAAATAATAAATTAACGAATATTGATGAGTAATAGTAAATGAAAAAGTTTTCGAACGCGTACAGTGATTTATGGAAATATTTGAACGCGTTGAATACAAGGATTTTTCCCATAAACTTTTCTTCAACACACCACTGTCTTCGATCTTTTTATATATTTTTATAGGAGAGAAGACTCGCATAATTTTACAACGATACAAGCTTTATGATCGACGATCTATCTATCTGCGTTCACGAGCTTTGACGACGAGTAAAAATAAAACGCGTGCATCCGTATGAAACTGCTGCGTCCCGTCGACTCGGAATATAAACCGACGAAACGATAAAACGGGAGGAAAAAGAGGAAATTATCAATGAAAAAAGGAGAATGGGGAAAAACGATCGTCCTTTTGTTTATCGTCGCCGATAAATTATTTATCCGATCGTCCCTTTTATTCGCTACTGGGAGTCAAATCGGAAAATCCTTTGAAACGTCGTTGAAAGAGAGTGCGCAACGAGAGAGTATCATCTCTATTTTCGCCAGCGATGACGGCAGTTTAACATAATTGCCTCGGAATTTTTATCTCGCAGTCGAAGAAGAAGTTCGCCGCGGACAGAGGAGAAGACAAACCATCTCCGGAACTATTAACAACGCGTAAACTCGTTATTCCCCCGGCGCGATAGACGGCGCGCGCGAAACTTCTGGCAATTAAGCGTCCCATTAATCGCGAACGAGTGGAAGTTTGACTCTCTCGAATTCGCGAAAACAGCCGAGCTGATCTCGCGAGCGAATCCCCCGCCGTCGATACGATAATTTTCCTCCTCCGGTTTTATCGCGCTCCGCTGCGCGACTCCGCGATTCCCCGGCTATCATCCTCGCCGATTACACTTTCCGCTGCGCTCGTTCGTTATACCGCGCTAATTAATATCCCCTCTAAAGTCCATTGGCCCCGATGTGTTTATTCGCGTCGCGATTATGCGCGTGTTGAAAGGAACAAGTTTGCGGAAAGACCGTACAGGGTGGATGTGTTTTAATTTAGCGCGCGACATATTCATTTCGGAAATGAAAAATATTTTATTATACAACGAGTCGCACTCCCTTTGATCTTTTCACGAAAGATGCATCGCACGTGAAAATTATCCGCAAATTTTAATATCAATCGAGCTCTGAGCTGTTGCAGGATATCGTGAATTTTTGGAAGAGTTATATTTCCAAATTTCTCGAGCTGCATCGATCGTCCACCGTTTTGTATGGAAATATTTTATTTTCAGTTGGGAAAACAAAGAGAACGCGAACTGGCTACATTTTTCTTGCGCGATATTCAAATACAAAAGTAGTTCGTTAAAAAACCGGGACAGGAGCTTTCGATGTATTCAGTTTGCTGTACCATTTTCTCTTGTTGGTTTTTGTTTTTCCGGAAATCTTTTACGCGACTTTATTTATTGCACAAGCGAAATTCATTACTTTCCTTTACTTTTACACAAAGTGCCAACACGGATCGATTAATGCATTAAAAATTTACATCGGAAAAAGTTGGTTTTCGTGTCTACCAGCAAACAAATTAACCGCTCTCGATTATTTCCCCTCGGAGATCGTACAAGTCACGTTTGAAATACTTCTTCGAAATTCCGAAGCTTTGCGCATAAATATAGCATTATTTACGTTACACGGAATGTAGCGTTTACGAATTAAAATACAGAACGTTTAAAAGTTAAAATATATTTACGATCCACGCAATATATAGAGCTGGATTTTAAAAATTAACAAATATATACTTTAAAATTACTAATACGCGACATCCCTTGTATTTATCCTATTGTTTCATGATTTGTATATTTTTTAGTCGATAGCTGCGACTATCCGACAGACGCGTACGATAAATGTCAAAAGATCGTGACAATCTCCCAACAGTTCTTAAGTGGATTCCCTTCAAAATTTCCCCGGTGATGCACGTCTAAGAAATTTCAACCGCATCCGGCGTGCTCCGTTCCGTTCGGGCGAGAGCAGGGATCACGCGTTTCCGGCACGATTCCCTCCTAACAAGCACGAGGGTCGCAATTTGTCGAAGAATGCTTCTACTTTAGCCCCCGTGTCGGTGTCGTTGCGTTGTCAGCCAAGCCGACACAAGTTTACATTCGGGATGAATATCGGCGCGTTTGACGCGGGAATTTCACGGATGACCAGCTGCGTTGCGGTTCTCATCGGCAAATAAAACCTTTGACCACTCTGCTTCTGAACTATCCTATCCCCGCTTTGTTTCTGACTCTTGGAAACGTCATCATGTTCTCAACCCACAAACGGCATCGTTTAATGACACATGACACATGATAGTGTTTAACATGCTTTACGTCACAAAAATCTATTTACACGTATTTAACTTTATTTCGTACTTTACGTTCTTTCCGGACTTTTGGCGGATATTTATACAAATTCACGAGTGAAATTGCTTCTAAGGAAACAGAATTTGAATAAAACTTCATTTTAGTTACTGAATAGTACATTGATGTTTTATACATATAATTTTGTGCACCACGTTCTATACATTTATATACGTACATTTTTTGTAAATGGATAAATATCCAAAGTTTAGAGGTAAGAAGAATTGAATCAAATTGAAAATTCCAAAATTAATAAACATCAAATCTAAATTTTTGTGGGTAAAATAGATTTTAAGAGGTAAAATAAAATAATCATATAATTTAGTTTTCTCTAATATTTATAATTTCGTTCGAAATCCAAGTAGGAGTGAACGATATGTTATATTTATAAAAATTGCGAGAAACAATAAGCAAGAGGAACAGAACGAATAAAAAATTGCAGAACAAAGAAGACGTAAGAGTGATAAAAATACTTGACGGAAATGTAACAATTATGATTCACAGGAGGGAAAACAAACGTTAGAACACTGCATAACGCGAGCGTGCAATTACACAAACACGAGACACGCAATTACAAGACACTTATCCGTAAAGATCCATTGATTAAAATTCCTAATTGAGGAACATGTACCTCATAACCGACGCAACGCCTAACTCAGCGCGTGCAACTGCGCGAGGAGCTGCAATTAATTTTCCTAATAAATTGCCCGCTAGCAAATTCCGAGAGAATGCCGTGCAATTCCTTATGCAACGTCGTTAAAATTCTTCATCGAACGGCTGGCAATCGCTAAATGGACTTAACGGTCGTTAATACCCGCCTGATACTTCCGTTCGCGTTATTAAACGTGTCTCTCGTAAATCTCAGTCGTTGATCGCTCTCTCGCCAACGCGCAAAAAAACGCGGGATCTTCGATAGGCATGTTTGCTTTTTCCACGTTCCGTTGGATTCCGCTCGTTGCAGCGGAAACGCACAACAGATTTGCTTTACCTTTTAACGCATCTTGTTTACCCGGCGCGAGTTACACGATCCTCGCAGTGCAAGCTTTTTAACATTTTAACGGAGTTTGCGCATTCGTAACGAACCCAGAGTGTTTACTTGACGTCAGGGATTGCGAGAGTACGGAAAAAGAGATCCCTGTTTGCGCGCTTTCGCGGGACTGACGAGTGCTTTCAGCCTTGTCTTCGCGGATCTGCACGCGATTCCACGAAGCGCAACGCGTGCACGGCAACTCGAAGATCGTTTCGAACTTCGATTGAAATTGAAATTGAAATTGAAGGAAACGGATGTCGATGGTTGTATAATTTCTCCTTGTACTTGTACTCTCTATTGTGTAATGTAGAATCGTATAATTTTCTAAAGAGCTAGAAAACTGTTTGGAATTGTTACCACATGGCGGAATTTCAAACGAAAATTTTTTCGTTTGTTTTATTCTTCGCGTTACAATTCGCCAGCTCATAATTTCAATTCTTAATTAATCATTGTTGACAAGTGTCTCGGATTAATTGTACAACTTGAGGAATATGCGTTTCTACAATCTCTCTAAATGTTTTCAAATTTATGAATAAAATTCGCATCAGCAACAGATATAAGTATCAGAAAATCAGGAAGGATGGATTTATCATGTTGCTCTTCGTTTCTCGGAATATTACGCAATTTTCTTGATTATCGTAGTTCGTTCGTCGACACGGTTCTACAATTTCAAGACGAACTCTGTTTCGTTCAATTAGTAGCAATCTGAAGGACGAAGCTTCGGGTCAGCGTTTTATTTAATTAATTGAATGTCGCCAGCGTTGGATGAAATGTTATTCTACTTGAGGGGTGCTGAAAATGAACTTTTTCTTGAAAAGTATCGCCCATTTTAATTTACTTGATTTATTTTAAATAAGTTACTGGAAACGTTATTTTACAGTCATGTTATGAATAGTAAGACACGGTATTACATTTATGAACAAATACACACTGTGTCAATATAATATTGAAACACAGAGAGACAACAGTGAATCTATTTCGCATGATGTGATACGAACTGTCTGTTGATACGACTGTCGTAATATAAATTTATTCGCGGTATTTAAATTGGATCGTTAAATTTGTATTTCAATGGCGTGTAATATTTTTCCTACGAGTAGTAATAATTTTTCTGTAATGATTTTTCCTCCAAACTTTGCCCAAACTCTGCACGCTGCAAAGACAGACGGGGATGATCAGTCTGTGACCAAGAGATGCACGTACGAGCGTAAATTCGAAATTGAATTTTACGTCGCCGCTTATTGAGCGGAACATCGAGCTTGCGTAACGGCGTCCCGTCTTTTATTCCGGGACGCTTGCACGAATTTGTAATTATATTCCGCATGTCCTTATCGACCTTTCAAATCGGCGCGCTTTAGCTATGCGCTCGCGAACGCTCAGTCAATGCATGATAATTGCAAAACGTGATCGCGAGCGATTCGTACGGCGCGCGGTTGCATTTGCAAAATAATCCGCGAAATTGTCGCAATCGTAGGCAGTTTCGCTTCAGCTGCAAACCACTTTGCAAAGTATACAAATGGAACAAGTGTTACCACGGCGATCAATATTGATATCGATATTATTGACGATACTTGATCGGTTTGATACTGATAAAATTAAATATGCGTTCAATATAAATATATGTGTATAAATATTGTAGGACGTTGTATTATAAAATACTCCGCGAATTTATCCGTAAATACTTTGTTTAATTATCAAAAGTAAAAAGCGCTCCGAGATTTTCGATCGGCAAAATTATTTCGTAATTTCGGATACGCGATATCAATTATCATTTTCTATTTTCGGTATTTATTTATTTTAATACTTCGTTGAATTTTATGTAATGATCGTGGAAGGATCAAACGGATATCGATGATCTCATAGAAATATTAATGGAATATAGACGAAAGTGTACTAACCTATGTTTTGATGTGAAATATCTGAATCATTTACTACATTGTCACACACAATAAAATATTATTACAAACATCTATTCGAATATCTTCGTGTGTCAAACAAGTGTCGATGTTTTCATACAAGTATCAAAAATGCCAGTATTTTTAATTAAACGTCGAAAAGATATAGATATTATCGTACACATCAAAGAAATATTCATTGTTTTTGATACGAAAATTGCGAATGTGATGGTATTGCTGTAATATCAGTCCAATCACTACTTTCGTTCTCGATCAGCCACGGATTTCAAATGTAGCAGAATTGTTCGAAAAAAGGGACGCGTTAGAGTGATCAAACGTACGCGCTTTCTAAAATCCATTGCGTCGGAATTTCGCCTCGTTGCGCAACATCGCACTTCGTTTAATTATTACAAATGATCGCGTTCGAAGATACCTTTGAAAATATCTAGATCGCTTTAATACGTAATGTGCTGTACGGCGCGGTGGTGCACGCTTTCTACAAGGAAACTTGCGAAACCGAACGAACGGAACTGACGATTTTACCGTTTCCACCCGTGCGCCCGCGATCTTATTAGCAGATTCGTGCGTTACTGCCGCGGAGTTTCCATCGATTATTGCGTAACCAGGTTCGATGAAATTTTAAATTCAAATTCTATTGTGCAACGTTGATCGATGCGTTCTGACCAGTTGGACAATGAATTTCCCGCCAGAGTAACGATACACAGAGTGGCGAAAATTCGAATTCTACCTCGGTAAAGATAATATTTCTTCGTTGTCCTGAAATTAATTTAATTGCGAAAAATCTGAAAAAAGTATGTAGACTAACAGGACCGATATAATTCCCATATTTCTACGTCTGATTTGAAAGTTTAAACGATTAAGCGTTGAGAACTTATTTATGCAATTTTTGTAAAGAAAAATAAAATAATCTGAATCCTGCTAAATAATATATCGCGATAAAGTTTGCATATTTTATCTACTGTAAAATTAATTTAATTGCGAAAAATCTGAAGAAAATACGTAGACTAACCGGACCGATGTAATTCCTATATTTCTACGTCTGATTTGAAAGTTTAAACGATTAAGCGTTGAGAACTTATTTATGCAATTTTTGTAAAGAAAAATAAAATAATCTGAATCCTCCTGAATAACATATCGCGACAAAGTTTGCGTATTTTATGTACTGTATTACACAAGCTCTGTAAATTTTTGGAAAAGTATCAAAATCTATAATTCCGTAATTCCATAAAAATTCTACAACTCTGTAATAATCTGAAAAGAAAAAAAAAACTGCTATTACTGTATTCAATGGTCGTTTGTCAAGTGGAATTTTTCGTCGATCAAGTTAACCACCGTTTACTTATTGTTAGGGGGGCCATGAAGTCAGCGAGAGCGTATTAAAAAATTAATTTCAATTCCGCTGACCGGTGGAAATTATCTTTCTTCGTGCAATTACCGGCGGCTGTTGGCAACGCCGCCCTTAACTTTCGCCCTATCTGCCGCGAGGAAAAAGCAGGGCCACTAATGTCCCCGGTTCTTCCTTTATACTTTCATTAATTGCCCTCACGCGGACAATGGGGAACGAAAGACGCCGGACCCGAGGAAAAACGGCGAGTCAGCGTGTTTCCTGTAATTGGACTTGGAATCTTTATCATCGTTATATGTTATACGAGGAACGGAAGCCTTTGTACATTCATAAAAGGCGAGGCATGTTTGCTAGAAGCAATTAAGGGGTGGCGTATCTCGCTGCGGACGAAAAATATCCCGAGACTGAAAATGTGGGCTGGTGATTCTTTCAGACCGATTAATCAATGCGCGATGGGGAGGCGTTCGAAGATTCGGGGATCGAAATTTACAATTTTAATTTAAGGTTAATGCCTCGTATATTTTGAAATTTTGCGAATTTTAATTTGGAAAAGGGCCAGGTCAGATTCAGAGTTTTAAATTTGTAATACCGATTCAGATTCAAAGTTCAAGTTCCCAAGATAGATTCGCGTTCAAACGGAAACGTTGTTTCGAAGTCGACGGCTCGATCAAATTTTCAAATTCAAGCCTACAATTAAATTTTCACGTCCGAGGTCGATTTTAATATGCAAACTTTCGATGCTCGAGTTTACACGTGGAACTGAAATTGAAACTCCGACTCTGGCTTCAAATCTGATTTCTGATCTAAGATTCGAAGATCATTGACATTGAAGTGAAAGACGCGAGATTGCGCAACACGGTGTGAGAAAAGTGGCTGCTCCCACTTTTTCGCTGACAGCGGAACCACGCATAACGAAGGCTTCGTCGGTGAACGTGGAACAAGAACCGACTGGGAAACGGTTAATTACCGATTAGCCGAAGAACGGACGAAGGCTGCTGCCGTGCCTATCGCTTTCGTGAAAAAGTCTCTCGTCCAAATTTTATTTCCTCTCGCCGAGTTGCGCAACTTCTCTGATTTTGCCTCGCCTCGCCTTTCACTTCATTCGTAAAAACTTAACGATCTCAAACTCGCGAACGTGTATTTTTCTCTCTTCTTTCCCCTTTTTTTTTTTTTTTTCAAAGAATAGATTCTTACGCGTTATGATTTTTGAAAGGATCGTCAGTCATGGATCAACAGTGTGAAATCTGCTGCTCCACACTTGCAAAAATTAAAACCACGGACTCGAATAACGTACGATGCTATCTCTGCTAATTGTTTGGAGAGCCGGATAATTAAACGTTGGATCTCGTTTATCGTGGCGCGATAGTGGAGAAAGAAGGGAATCGCAGCTGTGTTTCGGAGGCGAGTTTCAACCATCGCGCCCTTGGGACTCGTTGGTTTTTCACTCCCTGATAGCTTCGGCTAACGTTATACGTGGGTCCAACGTAATAACAGGAAATTGAAAAGAAGAAGAAATTCATGTGTCATTGGTTGGCCACTTGAGCAAGTAGAAATGCACTTATACTCGGGTATGAGCGAGCTTTTGAATTTCAAATAATGTTGAAATTCAATTTATCTAAATAGAAATACGCGATCGTCCGAATCAAACTCAAAATGACGAACAATGTACAAATCATACGTTGATTTGTTAAAATTGTATAATTTTATATTATATAATTCTTGCAGTATAGGAATAACGACCGTTCTTTCATATTAATTTTATTATTTCGCGCATCTTAATTATTATAAGTTAGCAATTTATTAATAATTGTTAAACTCGTAATTTCATTTAAAAAGTTTATCATCTGCGACAAATACTAAACTTTTCCAGGAGTACCGGAAGAAAGAAAGAAAACGCTATCCAGTTAATTTCACGGTATTAATCTGCCCCCCCAATCTCTTCAAAAGTAACGGTATTCTTCATTCGCTCAACTTCCGACGAAGCTCGCCACGCTGCCTCGAGTAAGTAGCTGGAAATTCGCATGACGGTGACGTTAAACAACAACGAGAGAACTCGTTGCATTTACAGAGCGCATAATTACAGCCAATTGCGTAACACACGCCGCTTCTTAATTGCAACCTTTCACGGACCGGCGCGAGATCTCTCGTCTTGGGAGGCCCATCGCGCTGAAATCTCGCTAAGCAGATGTTAATTAATCGGTCGCGATCCCAAGGCGTTGGCCTCCCCTGTAATCGCGATAATCGCCCGCGTTCTGGTCACGCAAGCCTTAGAAATCCCTCCTTTATTACGCGGCCAGCTATCCATTACGTAATCGATTTCTCGCTGCATTATCGCTCGCTACCGCGTGTCCGAGGATCTTTGTCGACTTTTTCCTTCGCCGGCTAGACGGCGGCTTGTTCGACCGATAGATCTCTTAATGAAATTAGACGCCACTCCGAGGAGGAGTATCGCGATCAATCCGTTTGATACCACGAGCTCGTACCGAGGCTCTGGCGTAACGCGATTTCAATCGGTTAAGTGCAAACTGCTTCTGCAGGATATTTCCCCGATTTATGGAGGTTTGTGGAAACGTGCGAGAAACAATGGGGAGACTTTTCAGTTTCAAATTTCTACGGAAATGAATATTGGTTTGGTTGATATTTATTCGGTGCTAGTTTCTAATTTTTCGCGATTGTAAAACTTTTCACTCGACTTGCGATGTTAATTAGTGATAATTAATGATGTAATTACAAACGATATGGCACACAGCGGTGTAAAAATTATCTTGATTTAATGAGTACGTTATTGCATTATTTCTATAAGATGTTTAATACAGAACTGTACATTTCTACATCGAAGTAAATTCTGAAATTGATCGAACTGAAACAAACTGAACTATAAAATTTTACCAATAATGGCATTGGAATATTAATTTTAATGAGAAGACAGTGACAAAGATTCGTGCCAAGTTATTTTCTCTGTTTCAGCAATATTTCTCTCAAGGTGGAGATTTAAAAATACATTATCCAAGTTCATCTCTCGCATCGTCGAAATGAAAGGACGTTGCATCGAGATGTAAACATCTGCATAATGCATTACTGCTCCTGAAGTACCCTATAAAATATCCCATACTGCTCTATAAAACATTGTTACGAGAACGAGTCTCTTTACAGGTTAATAAAATCTCCAGTGTTGGGAAAACAAAAAGAAAGTTCGTTCGAGATACGATCAAGGTATCTCGGATGCGCGAATCATGCAGCGTTTAATTATCGGCCTGCAGCAATTAAATGGCGAGAATCACAGTGCATAATGCTCGTAACACGGTGCGAAACAATAGTAATTAACGGCGAGAAAACACATTACTGAGGCAATGTACGAAACAGACGCGATTTCTCGTATGAAAGATATGCTGCATCGACCCTCGATTGCCGTATTTAGCTTTTCTCTCGTGGAGATAACTGACTTTTTGTTCTTTTACACGATTCTCACTTTAACGAAATACATTCTTTTCGCTTAATTTTAACATGATATTATCACTGAAGGTGATTTTAGCGGGGGTAACCCAGAAAATTGCGCCTCTTCGGGTGCAACGCTGATGCAACGAAAATTGGCGATTGGTTGATTTGGGTCACGTGATTCGCGAGAGGGCCCGGGGTAGGAGTGGCGTTGTCTGCTACTGAGCGATCGCGCCTGTAATTTGTTTTCTATCGATTCAAATGTTTGCATATCGATAAAATTTTATGGCAAGAAAGTCGTCTTCATCACGTGTAATAACTTTCAATTATTTATTCCGTCTAACCTGAAGTTAGCCGAATTCAAATACCTATCGAATGAAATTAAAATATTTCTGAAAACGAGGTGTTAAATAAAAAAGCGCCATTTTCTCCTTTCTAATTAATTCTTACCTAGAATCGTTTCCCATCATAGTTACATGACCATCTATCATAGTTACATCTCGTGACTCTACGTGATTTACGAGCTTATATCGTTTACTTCCCTAGCTGTGTTTCCCTACGTCCGATTAAAATCGGCAAAACGTCCAAAACGAGACGATCCACTGGTCCATTCTCAGTGCTCCTTTCATTTTCCGGATTCCTTTCTTTGATCGTGGCGACCTCGCGAGGTTTAATCGACCGCGGAAAGCCCGTGACTTTTTCGCGTTCGTACTGGCAACGTGTTAGCTGTACGAGTGGATTGTGGTTGATCCGGACACGCGCGAGCAATGGCAAACTGTGTCACAAGCCTCCTTTTACAGCTAAATGAAGTGTGACATTTTGAAACGATTACTTAAATGGCACGCGGCTGCGAGACCGATCGTTTGAACTCGTTCTATCTTTCGGTCGTTCGATCTATCGCGACCGTACCGTGAATTTTCACGTATTTGTAGGAAATTTCAAGAATACACTCGAGTCTTATCTTGTATCGTTCGATAATTTTTGACAAAATGTCCAAGGTACAATATACATTGAATATTTTATATAATTCCGAGTGTCATTGTCCATTTTTGTACCTTTAAAACGTACCATCGTGAATCTACGACACTCTGGATTATTAATTTTAAATCTATCAAATTGTAAAAGTTTGAAGATTAAATTGTATAATAAATATTCATATAGTATCTTGAGTGCAGCTTTGCGTCTTTAAATCGAATATTTCATATAATTCTAAATATCTGGCACACCTTTGCATCATTACATTTCCTACAAATGCATAAAAATCCAGCGTACAATCGTGATAGATCAAATGAGTGAAAGGCGCGATAAATGGCAATATTTAATGGACGAAATAAATCTCTTCTCAACAATTCCATTTTTAATTATTTCAATTATTCATAAACATAAATTTACACAAATATTCACAGTTTTTTTAAAATGGAAAATCAACTTTCACGGAAGCACGTGTATTTATATCTTTAACATCTTTCATGCTTGTATATACTGGATCATATATAGTGAAAAATGTTGTGCTGTTTTCCTTTTCTTCCATCACTGTGCATGCTAAATCACGTAGTACGAAATTTCGAATTTTTCCGGAAAAATTGAAAGCCAATCTCTGTTGAACAAAATCGAATAGGTGTTTCAAAAGTGTTAAAGGTAAAAATTGCGAAAAATTTGAATGTGTTTTATTCAGTTCGTTGAATTAATTAAGTTCAATTAATTGTGTAATTATTGCAACCCAGTGATCGTTCCTGAAGACATTCATGTCTCCTTTCGCTATACTAACCTATAAAAAGGTCAACGCAACGTGCATTAGGCTTTAACACAACGTTTCATTTGCAATCTTTTTCTCCCTTACTTAACATTAATATTATTAATCGCAGGTTTTTTTTATCATTACCATTATGCTATGAAGAAAGAATTTCAAAAATTACACTTCTTCTTTCAAGAAATTGAAGTATTTGCAACACTTGAATAATTATCTTACCATTAGTATCATTGGATAATTGATAACTACGATAATTCTTGTTTAATTATTCGATTTACCGGCATTTTAATTTATTTCAGTTGAATTGTGTGTTTTATTCTATATATCTATAAATACAAATTAAAATTGTGTACCTCAAATATTCATAATTGTTGAACTATAGAAATTTGTACATTTGTAAGAAAATGATAATGAAATGTCAACATTTTCCCGAGATTCCACAACATTTCAATTCAATCGTATTTTCAAAATTCCGGATTCTCACAAAAATCTGCAATCTGGTTAATCTCAATATCCACCGACCTCTGTCTGATCCTTGAAAAATCTACCATTCCGTTATCAAATGCTCCGTATCACTCTTCAATCCATATCGAATCTTCCATTAATCTAGCAACGTACAATGCTCGTCTCACATTCGGATGTAAA
Organism: Melipona quadrifasciata; assembly: GCA_001276565.1. Classification (NCBI taxonomy): domain Eukaryota; kingdom Metazoa; phylum Arthropoda; class Insecta; order Hymenoptera; family Apidae; genus Melipona; species Melipona quadrifasciata. The sequence goes on along the minus strand of KQ435944.1, from coordinate 174,242 downwards.
AACAAACAAAAAAAAAAAAGAAACTCGTCGCATCGCCGTATCTGCCTCATTGGACAGGGGAAAACCCGCAGATTTCTTCGTCTCTTTTTCCTCTCTTTGTTCCTTTTTATTTCACGGTACGGAGTAGACGAAGGAAGCTCGCGACAAAAAAAAAAAAGAAAGAAAGAGAAAGGAAAAGAAAAAAAGATAGGATGAACGAAACGGGAGACGAGAGCCGGCTAGGCAGGAAGCCGCGAGCCGAAGAAAGCCGCGACTTTGCCGGCAGCCTTGCCATTGAATTAGAATTTCCGAGTCGTTAATTTCAACTGGCTTCTCCTCCCGCCAGGAGAGGCTCCGCGCAAGAATGGGATGAAGAAAAGATCGTCGCTCCCTCGCAAGACGCGAACGGCAGACGATCCAGCGTTGTGTCCGCGAGTCAGCCACATTCTTTCTCTCTTTTCTCTGCTTCTTTTTCATCGCGCCCCGCGGTCGCGGTCTTGGCCCTCCGTCGGATAATTCTCTTCTTCAGCCGGCTCCATCCACGCTCGATTAATTCCTCTCTGATCGAGAGTCCAGTCGAGAACCTTGCTCATTTAACGGCGCGTGTCATTCACGATTTCGCAATGGTGTGTTCGGGCAGTGAATGAATTCTCGGTTGACAAAATTCGTGGTTGTTCGGTGTAAACTGCGATCGAACTATACGTCACACGATGAATATTGTAATAGTTTGAAATTCGTGCCGAAGTGCTAACGAACCGAACCACCCGCTTTATCGAGCTACCATTTACTTAGTTCAATTAATTCTTGTTCTTCGTCGTTTTCCTAATTTGGTTGGTGTTAGATTGGCACAATGGTAAGAAATCAATACTCTGACAGAATATGATCAAACTACTTGCATAACATGCGACTTTTTCCTTTTTGGAAAATGTGTCAAATTGACACAAGGGGCGTGGATTTAATTTTTTTTACAAAATTTCAAGAGTTAACGATATTAACAATATTATGATATTATTGTGAACAATGTCAACGATATTATAATGAATCATTTCGATCGATTAATTAATTACGATGTAACTTGTAATATTATGACAAAGCGTTGCTTGATAGATTAAAGTGGAGGAAAGGAAGAAACGAAGAAATATTTCGTCTCGTTCGTTTCTGTACAGTTTTCCCCCAGAGTATGTAGTAGCAACGGATAATCGCATTAGCACGTTCGACAGTTTCTTTCAGTCGTGGAAATTTTCATTCCACGGTCTTTCGGCGTTTGCTGTACTGTGCAGTCAAAGGAAACCGAGTCGCACGAAGCCGGCGCGAAACGACAGTAGATTATCGATGAAGCCCTTTTGCTGTTTGTTCTACCAATTTTTGTATCCCTTTTGTTTCATTCGACAGTTTCTTTCACACTGGCATATATCGAGTGTTGCATTGGTCGCCACACATATTTAGTGTTGTTCATGCTTGCATCATTTCTACTTCAGTTTTTAGTTGTACCTTTGTTTGTTTAACCCTGACGTTTTAATGACAGATGTGCATTGGAAATCGTTGCGATCGTTGATTAGGGAAAATATTCGTTTAATCTATAAAAATATTCATTCATTATTCGATTCATATTGAAATATCCGTATTTTTAATTTATGTTTTCGTTTAAAATATTCATCTACATTCGCTACAAAATTTTTTGGTTGGCGCAAGCAAGCAACATTTCTGCTATTTGTGGAAATTAAAATTATAAAGTGAGATTCTCTTTGAATTATTAAGAAATTTAAAACAGTTGCGTCCGTTTCAAAAGCCAATAATTAAAGCAAAGCATCGTTTTACAGAGTATAATATGATGTACTTAAAATAAAAGTTAAGAAAATCCTACTTTTACGTAAAATATTAAGTTCGCAGCTTTCATATCAAAAAATAGCATTTTTGGAAATGTAAATCTACAGAGAGTAACTGAAAATGAAACGTTACATTAACATTTGATAAGTGATCTTTGATAAAGTGATTTTATTACAATCCTATTTTTGCTCGTGTATTTTCTCCTTCATTTTCGATTAGAATTTGAAATTATTATGCGCACGACCTCGCTTTCTCACGAATTGCAATTACGATCTCGGTTTTTTCTTCGAGTTTTTCTCGCCAAGCGGAAAATTCTACATTCTACATTCCTACGATTCATTTCTACGATCTTTCTTCCCTCGCGTTAAATCCCTTCTCTTGCAGTTGAAGATACAAATGTTGGAAATTCACCTTGCTCCAACATTATAACAGATGGCTTCACGCACAGTGTAACACCAGTCTTTTTATTTACATAAGAAATTGTCAGACTAGGAATTTTCGTGGTTATTTCTACGCCGAAATATGAGCAAGAATAGAAATGAAAAATGCAAAAATCACAAAATAAATATATAACGTATAAATAAAGAGTAAAACGGTCATGCAAATAAATAAATAAAAATAAAAGCTTGTACGAAGTATATACTATATATTTAATCGAATATTTAATTAGTATACAAGAAGAAATGATTAAATAAAAATGTACATATATAGCAAAGCGTGCAGGTCTAAATGAACAAATAAAAACAAAAGTTTACGCAACGTTTTACGTAATTTAAATGAGTAAAGGTAATCAGTGCATTGTGCAAATTGACTTCAGCGCTTTTTCAGCGTAGAGCCGAAGCAAAATCGCAAAATTATATTAATATTCCGCTCGCGATTTCCGCATCGACGAATCTCCTGGCCATAATCGCGTGAATTCGAGTTCTCTCCATTTCAGATTGCCACGTAAACGTTCCCCGTTAGGCGTACAAAGAGTTATATTTACAATCATCTCGCACCGTGGCCAAATCGTCATTTACAGCGAACGTTCGATTAAATTATCGATATAAAAGGCAGAACGGGGGATCACGCACACAGACGCGACAATTGGCTCGTGTAAACCGATTAAAGTTTTCCTCCGCGTGGATTCATCGATGCCGGATCGATTGGTCGGCTGCGTTTGACACGCGGTGCATTGCAAATTTCGGCCGAATTTAATGTATTCAACGCGTTTCCCGCGGTAATCCGTTTCCCTGCAGATGCGAGTTTGAAAATGCAACGATAGATACCGCGGATGGCGGAAAACATTTAACCATCGCGGGTCAATACTCGAATTATTACACTTGACCGCAGCTGCTCGCGAAGGTATCGAAACGCGTGCGTATGAAACATTTCGACATTTCGTCGGTACTGTAATGAGATTACGAGTGGTGAAGTTTGAAAATACGAGATAATTACGGGATACAAAGTACAGAAATTACAAGGTAGTTAACGTGACTGCATGTTTCGCAGAGATCACGGTTAATTATTCAATGCGTCGAGGAGCTTTAACATTCGCTCATTTTTAACATTTATTAAAGAGCTGTGCATTTTCACGCGCTCGTGGAAGATTTAGAAACTCACATAAATGCACAGAATGCGTATAATATGTTCAGGATAAAGTATTTCTTTAATCATGTTTGCAGAAGTATGAAAATGTATTATTGTATGCTTAAGATAAGCCTCTGACGTTTTGCAATTGTTCATTAACTTTCGCTTAATCGATCTCGAAACTTTCGCGTCGACGCACATCTTAATTCCACGAAGAAAAAAAACTGCACGATTCGTCTCACTGAAAGACCCAGAAGTAACTGTTCCGACTTTTTTGCCATAAAATTTTATCGATATGCAAACATTTGAGTCGATAGAAAACAAATTACAGACGCGATCGCTCAGTACCGGACAACGCCACTCCTACTCGAGGTCTAGTCCACGCCCCCTCGCGAATCACGTGACCCAAATCAACCAATCGCTAATTTTCGTTGCATCAGCGTTTTTCTGGGTTACCCTAAAATCACTTTCAGTGAAAAATACTCATTATTCTCGAACGATTCACAATCTTCGTTCGAAAATCAGTCAAATAAAATTGTCTTCGAGAAGTGTACTCGAAATTTTATTCGACTCCAGTGGAAATTTCATTAGAACGACATTCGTTATTCGATTGGCTATTTTGCTCCAGAAATTGATTCCAAGTTCCATTCGAGAAACTTGTTTGAAAATTCCATTTCGTCGAAATTCATTGGAAATTTTGCTCGAGAATAAATCTCGCGAGCGATCGGTCGCGTCCAGAGCGGAAGCGCTCGATCCGTCCGCGAAACAACTGAAACAATCGTTCGAAATTCGCGAGTGATTTTTCGCCCGGTGCGCGCCCCCGGGGTTGTGCATTACCGCGAATAACAAAGTTATTGAACCTTGATTTCCACTTTACCATTTAGTTCGATTTCACTCGCCATGATCGCCACGCGCCTGCTGCGCTTTACGTAACCTGCTGCGTGCCAGCTGCGCATGCAAACACACTCGGTTTCATTTCGCGGGAAACGTCTCTTATCGATCGCAAACGTACTGTCGCGAATCGGTGAAACAGCGAAAGAGAGACGGAGAGACGAAATTTCGATCTCCGCGATAAACGCCAACAACGATCGATATCTCGGGATCGGTACTTGTTATGCGCGCACAGAAGCTCCTGCCACGGTGCCGCGCGAGCGTGTAAACATTCCGCGGGGAAAGCTAGGAAGTTGCCCAGGTCGCGAGTGAAATCTACCGTCTTTTATTTTCGTGCGCGCACGTCGCGCCGACCCCGATCGCGTTTCAGCCACGGCGAATTCCGCACGCGTCACTTCCGCTCCGATGAACGCCGTCAGCAGAGAGAAGGTGTCGTAATTCTGCATCGATGAAAACGCGTCTGGAACGAGGCCTTAGCGTCGCGTGTGCTTACAGGGATCAACGCTGTTCCCTGTTCAATCCGTTCGAGGAATTTTCCAGCTACGAGGAGAGATGAGGACTCGTGGAAATGAGACGTTTTTACAGTCTACTCGATGCGCGAGATTCGGCGTTACGTAAAATATTTCGAGATTCTAGTAGTAGCGTAGGAAGACGTTTGTTGTGACTGTGCTGGTTATGGTTTGAAAATGTATGATAGAAATTGCGAAACCATTTGTTCTAAATATAATATACATGTCGTTTAATGACAAAAGTTATTATATAACAGTGTGTAATGTACAATATATGCCCAAATTTGCTGAAAATTGCTAAAATTCAAATACCTAAAGTTCGTCGATCTACGTAATGAAGTTTATCCCGTTTACCTGAATTTTTCGTTGAAAAGCGAATAAAAGCGAATCCCCGACATTTCTTTCTACCCCGAATTATAAAAAGTAGAATTTTCCAACGTAAATTGAAACGAAACGAAATGTAAATGAAATGCGAAACGCGTTAATGCAACGTCGGTCCTTGACAGATTGAATCAAACTCCACGATGTACTTGTGACGCTCATCTGAGGACAAAATTGGTCTTTGATAGATTTCACGATGTACTTATCCGTAGCGATCGTAATTATCTGGTCTCAATCTGTTCTGCTAATTTCCATTTCTATTACATCTCGCATCTTCTTTCGGCGGCAATCGTAGAAATGGATCTGTTAATTTCGCAAACATGTTCCCCGTATTTCTACTGTGCCTTTTGTGTCAAAGGCTTCTTCTCGTACGTGGAAGTAAATTAAACTAAATTATGACAATCGCTGAAATGGATCTACGATTTTACTAATTTCACGAACACGTTTTCTGCTATCTTGTGTCAAGGAAATTCTTCTCGTACGTGGAAACTGAAATTAATTACAACAATTACGTGGAAGTGAACAGATCTCACCGAGATATGCATCTCTGCGAGTTGAAAACACTCCGCCGATTTCATCAGCCGCCGAGACGAAAAACTGTCGCGGATAGGATAGCTGGTGAGTCGCGCGCGGATCGCGACTAATCGGGCCAAACCGTCGGGCCAATCAGCGACAGTTTTTTTTTTCCCTCTCTTTTTCTCCAGGCTAGATCGGGATCAAGACACGGCGCGGTTCGGCCGCGTTGCATCGACGCGGTCCAATTATGAGCGCCGCTCTAATAGCGCTTAATTTTCCGAGCCCTCGGCTTAATTAAGACTCCTGGGAACCCGCGACGCAGCCCATCGAAATTGTTCGTCCCCTTTCTATTCGCGCTGGATTTTACACCGGATTTTAGGAGGTGACTGGGAATTTCGATCGTCATCCATCATCGTTCAGCAACGATTAAACCAGCCGTCGTTCCAACTTAAAGCCGCCGACGAAACCATTATCCAACGATGGAAACAATAAAGTCGAGTGTAATTGAATTAATTTCGTGGCGTAAAGTAGTGGGGCTATCGATTTCTGGAATTTTCTCGCTAACTAATTTCTGGGATAAACATTGGCGAAGGAGGGCGGGTAATGTCGCTGTGACAGGGGAGATACGAAGTTAATTACATCGAGTTTGTTTCAGTCTTTTTTATAATTAGTTGGTCGCGTGGAAAGCGCATTGAATTGAATTCGCATTGGGATATAAAATAACACGTGTAATTTGAAACCTCTAGATTCGATGAATTTACAATTTTCAGAAAATTTTATTCCAGAAAGAACACTTATTCTGACGTATAGGAAACTTTCGATTTACTTTTGCTATTATCCGTCAAATATTTCATAAAACGATTCTTTCTAAATAGGAAAGGAGAATTTTGGACATTTCATGGAAGAATCATGAATGCTTCTTATATTTGTCTAAGAAATAATTATGTAATTGTAAATAATACAATAAAAATTATAATCATAATTACAATAAAAATATATAAATAATTTTAAGGAATATATCGTCTAATAAATCCGTAATTTATCTAAAGCAAGTGTAATTTCGCAAACGTAGTAACGAAACTTGGTCGTTTAAAACTCTGGAAATTTTTCAAGATTTCCGCAACGAGAAATCGAGTATAATTCGATTTAACACGCGGCTGGAATCGCGGTTTGGTCAAGGTGAATGATTTACCAACGAGTCACTGCTGCTCGAACACGGTTATCGATAGCTCGACATGCCTGGCGAGCCACTGACTGAAAAGCGAAGAGATTGCGAATTAGAGCTTGCTGAGAAAAAGGAATAATATACGCGATCTAAATAATTGTTCGTTCTGATTTTATATTTTACCTTTATCTCAAAGGTTCTACACTTTTAATTAATTTACACTTGAAGCGATTCAATAACGACGTTTTTAATCTCTAAAATTTTTACGAAAAAGTTAATGACATTGATGTTGGTGAGATTAAGAAAGGATGAAATGGAATAATTGAAGTAAGATCTGAAGTTATTTAAACATTTGATACAGATAGCTGTGCGTTTCGCGGAGAGGAGAAGTGTATTTAAAGAGGAGAATTGCAAAACATTTAAAATTAATCGACGCCTGTGAATATTTTTCACGAGTGAATGGAAAATTCCAACGTTTTTCAAATATATAATAGTGATTTTTAGCTTCGCGTTTTGATTTCCTTAAAGCCAAAAGTTGTGCAGTAATTTAAAAATATCATTTTAATCAACGACAGCCGTAAGATTCTGAAACGAGAAATGTTTTGTTACAAATGAGACTTCTCCAACATCTCAGTTATTCGTAAATTTATTTTCATTAATAGGAACAGATTTTCCTGCTTCGAACTGTTTTCGATATAATCAATGTTTTAAAATTCGTCTCGACTTAATTTTACTTAATTTCAAAATTTCATTGACATTTCATTGGTAAAGAGACTCAATTTATTATCATGCTGATAAACCGTGTAATATAAAAGACAAGAAATACTTCACAAAGATGCGCGCGAATATTTTGTACGCTAAAAATACGCAAGTTTTGCAGTGGATATCTCGTAACTTTTACACACACTCTCAAACTTACCATTCCAACACTTACCAATACGATCGTCTAAATAATAATCGAGTCTTGTATTACAGTGTTGATAAAATTTCAAAATTGTTTCACAATAAATGTTCAGAAACTTTCGGCGATCCAGTAGTTCAAACCCTGGCTCGTAGGTAATTTTCAAATTGTTCGAGCGAAATATATCGAGCGGTCGGTGTATCCAGATCGGTCTGGATCGCGGCCGATCGGTGCACCGACCAGCTCCGACTTAGGCGTGGTTCTTGCGTAATGCAAAAGCGAACGAGTTGCCGGCTCGCTTGATACACGTATGCATTCTACGTGTGCCAACGAGCGATCTATGCGCTGTCCCGGCGATCTCGTAACACCGGCCGATAAGCGCAGAAATTCATATTCGCACGCGAGATCGCGGACCTCGGAACGATTGTTGCCAGACCCGATAGAAAGTAGAAAGCATCGGCGCGCCGAGGAATTAAGATCATTACCGGTTTACATGCCCGAAGACGCCGCAAGATAAGACGCGTTGTCTCATTTCGAAGACAGAATCTTTCGCGCTCGTTTTGTAACAGGAAGAAAGTGGCGAAGAGCGCAACTAAACCGGTAACTCGTGTACAAATCCTTTCGTGTTGGCATCAAGAAGCAGAAGGCATAACAACAATGGAAACACATTTCGAGAAATTAATATCAATACACGAACAAATTTATAACACTTTTGTTATTTTCTCTTGTTCGCCGATTGAAATTTTTCAGTTTTCAGAACTGACGTTTCCGATTCTTCTTTGATGGCTTCAGCCCTTGACTTGCAATTTCTTTTTATAACCTTCTTACAGATAAGAATTTCGATCCTTTTAAATGATATTTGCTGCACATAAAATATTGAAACTTATATTTGTTAATCTTCAATTGAAGGAGTGAATAGTTGATTATTTCGTGCAAAAGTGGTATGAGTCAATGAGTGAGAAATGAAATAAAATGCAATAATATCAAAAACTACCCTTTTTTCTATGTAAGCCAAGTTGTGCTTTATTCTAAAGCTACCTAAAAACAAGTTTCAAACAAAAAAAAATGCACTATTTTTGCACTGAACGGTTCAATTATTGGTTTATCAACTTCAGCTATGCTCTTTCACTTTAGCATTTGTTCTCGATAGTGTTCGTTAATTGAGATTTCGAGGAGTGGTTTGGTCTAAACGCTTGGGCGTGCAGCTTGAGCGTGAATCGCCGTGGCTGACCTTCGAGGCGTTGGTAACGTAGCTCGATAACGTGGCTGAATTCTCACGCGTTTCGTTTCACCGGGCGGCAATAAAATTCGATCTCTGAGGCGGCTAATTACCGCGCGAGAGGGAAATAGAAAGTAATCGCGGTAATTTAGTGCTCGGAAGAAAAGTTCAAGGAAGAAATATGGGTCACTCGTATTCGCCGCGCGAATCCGAAGCACACCCATAACACTTGCACTTGGTGCAACCGGCTGAAACGGAGCGTGCAACACAGGGGCGTTTCTTCATTTTTTTTATTACGTAAGCCGATGAAATGAAATGAAATTCCAAAGGAAAATTGTGAAATTACCGGGCAAAACGGTTCGATGAATGAAAACGTTGTGCTTAATAATCGTACAACGTATCGCGACGCATTACGTATGCTAGATTTTTCAGCGTTGGATGTTTTTATCTGAAATTTTATTGATACCATGTTCCTCTTATTTACAAAAATTTATTTCCTAATTTTTGAAAAGGTAAATCGCACCTTAAGGGAAAGGACAGTTTCTTCTTATCGAGGAGTCTTCTTTTAGCTCCGTTTGTTCGTTCGACTCACTGGGAACGACGAACGAACAAATTTTCATTTTGGCACCATTCGTTCCTACTTATTGTCAGACGGTACCTTCATTTTAGTTGATTACTCGGACAATATTCAGCGTCAGAGAAACGGCTCCCTTTGACTGCGTTTATTACGTCGCTCTGACAGCCCCCGGGCGTATCAGCTGACCTAAGCTCGCCGATTTAGCCCTACAGTTCCACGACCTGTCCTCGCATTGAACTTTACGCGTCCGCGTAAAACTGTCAATGCGAGGCAACGGATGGAACATCGCGCGTAAATTCTTCGTAACATCCTGTGATACGACGTGTTGTCACGACGTTTTACAGAGGGCTGGATGCTGTCAGCTGTAAACTGTAATGCACGGTGGACGATACCTGTCAGAAATGGAAAGAAAGGAAATTCATATTAAAAGTGTCCCATTATTTTACAATTTATTGCACGACTCTTTGTTAGTATCTGTAAAATTAGATACAGCTTTCTGTGTATCAGGAAAATGTGTATTACTACGTTACTGTTACTTCGGTATATCACATGTAATTGTTAGTTTCGATGAATGTTGTGATCGGCGATTTAACTGACGTCGGCAGGAATAATAGATATATTCATTCACAAACTCGAAATATATCTCCGAAAATTGCAAGAATAGAATGTACAATAGAAACATTATACATTTTATGTGGCAAATTGTAAGATGAATATTGAACGATTCTTTCGCCATTCGAAGTTGTATTTTTAGATTCTTAAGTGGCCGAGCGATATCGCCTATCAACGAAAGATAAAAATAATGATCAAAATTTGGTAAATTCAATTTACACTTGAGAGAGAAGCTTATGGGGTTTGTGAGAAACGAAAATATGAATGGAATTAGCCAAAGTGTTAATTTTGTCAGTTTGTTCTTTCTTTCTGTGATTTCAATTGAATTTTTCTCCCATTGTTGAGATAAATCTCACTTGGCGTCGTTTTCACGAGGGCAGTCATCTCCGCAGCGTCTGAAAACATCGCCGTGGAAACTTAGTAGACCGGTTTTTTGCTTGTCGCGGCCGCTGGAAATTCCACGTGCGCGGGACAAAGTTTCGAGGATTGAATACTATCGTCCCCCCGTAAATGGTAAACTTTTACGTCGACTCGTTGTCAGACGAAAGTTTCTTGCCAGTCAGACATCAACGAGTGTACACAGTGTACATAACTGTTTCCACGGTTTATGTTACTACTTTTGTTAGTTATCTCGCTGTAATTGGTTAGCCGGCAATTGGAACACTTTGCGGCAGCTAACGTTTCGTCTTGCATGATGTACCACTTGTACGTGGCAATAGCCAAGAGTATTTGTATTTTACTGTACTTGTGTTTCATATTATAGTTTAATATTCTGTCAAGCGTACATTTTTCTGGCTATGCTATATGACAATGTTATACTAATAATATTAAAATATTATTAATAATTATATATTAAAATATATTAAAAATATAATATAATAAAGTATATTAA
>KQ435944.1:145012-163033 GCA_001276565.1 Melipona quadrifasciata | reverse complement strand
ACATAATTTATATTTATATATATATATAGTCACTGCAAGTTTTCGATTTTTTGGTGGCTTCGACCCCTTGACTTACAATTTCCTTTTATAATCTCCTTACAGACAAGAATTTCATCGAAAAAGGCAAGAAAATTCATTATCTGTCAGGCATACGAAATTATTATTATTATCCGTAAGAGCAATTATTAATTATTATTTCCACTGTCAACTATCGTTTGTTTAAAGAAAAGCCATAAAGCAGAAAATCACCGTGATCGACCTGACTGCAATCGAGAGCAATGCTTCAATTCCTCATGACCTGACGATAAATCATTCCCCCCGATATAGGCTCACACACACGCGAAGTTTTTCATCCTCTCGATCTAACTGCACCGTACTTTATATCAATTTTTCACGATACTATCGAGACACCTTGTGTATAGAAGCATTCACGGACCAGACGGTTGGGGGGGGGGGGGGGAAATAAAACGACGACGACGACGAGCAGCAAACGCGCGATTTTACACGACGGTAAACGCGATCGTCTCACATAATAAGCTTTTATATAATGCAGTCGTAATAACGCTCGCAACTGGAATCGATTCGACGTGGTATCAGTCCTCGACCGGCATTATTATATTGTTATTACGCGGATCGAAGGGGATTGCAGTTGAATGGAGAACACAATGCCCGCGGGCCTACAAAAAGGAGATCGAAGGTTGTTCCCGCGTGTTCTGCTCGCTAATTACGTCGAGGGAAGCGTGTAGAATCTGCTAATTAATCGATGCCATAACGAGTTTACAACTTCGAAATCGCATAAGGATTTTTATTGTGCTTTCCTTTTTCGGTCTAGTTTTAGTTTCAACCGCAACGAAAGTGACCGCCTCTTCTCTGCAACCAAACGGATTATTTATTATTTGCTGCGTCAGAGTAAAATCTTTGAAAATTGTAAATTTACTGTCATTTTATATTTAAAGGTTGATTTCAAGTTACACAAATAATTTGATAATTCTTTGCAAAATGCATGTACAAGTAGACACTTGTTTGTTACAAATGATTTTCATAAATTAGTTCCTTGCACTTTCATTTTCTCCGATGCAAGTTTCATACTTTAATCGCCGACAGTTATCTGAATGTTACTCTGATTAAATTTTATGGTTCGACAGTTTAACAGTCTGACAGTATGGTTCAATAGCTTGATGGTTTGACAGTCTAACGGAGATAAGGAAAGATCGAATGCCTTTTTCGTGTCGAGGAAGAAATGTCAATTGGTAAGAAGTAAATTAAGTAGTCATTTAGAGTGGTATTTCTTTAGACCTCTCTTCTGGGATGGCCTGCTTTATTGCCTGTCATTCCGTCCATTAGCACGATCTGCTCTAATCTACTGTAATCTCGTTGAAGGAGGTACAGTTGCTCATGAAAGTATTCATTTTATGAGTGTATCGCAATGTATTGTTATATAAAACATTCTCGATTTCATTAATGCTGCAACAAAGTGTGATTTCTAAGATTACATCGACTAAGTTAGAAACGAATATAAAAATATATATTGAAATTGAAAAGTATTTGAACAACTGCAATCCATTATATCGATTCACTTATATTAATTCCTCAATTAATTCCTTCAGTAGGTTCAGTACGTTATTTCACTAAATCACTTTAAATAAATCTTTCATAAAGTCGAAACATTCTTCTTATTTTCGTTTTTTAGATCTCTCCCTTCAATCTCATATTTTAACTTTATATTTTGGAAAGTATTATACCATTAATACGTATAAATCAAATAATACTATTAACAGAATTCTATCTATCGATCTGAACTTCTTTTTATTGGAACAAAATTCTAGTTCAGTGCTGTCAATATCGTTATGTCATTCGCCTCACGTCACAGTCTTGATGAAAATTTCGAAACGTTTTATATATCGTGTTGTCCGGAAAGTTCGTGCCGATTTTGAAGGAAAATTGAAACGCAGAAGATTTAGATTTTAGTGTACGTTTATTAAATATTGAATTTAATTTGTATTAAATAAAAGCTCTTCCACGATAAACGTCCAAACAGTTTCACGAGCACATTTGTCTTTCATATCAAATTTCTTTCTCCTCCGCGCTATTGACAAACAGACCCTAACAACAAGTAGTACTGGCCCTTACATGTCAGACACCCAAAGGAAGAATTCACTCGTACCTCCAAATGTCTGGAAACCTCGCAAACTCGCGTCTCGCGTAGTTACCGAGAACGATCTTTCACATTCTTCCCAAGAGAGCCCCTTTCATCCTGCCTATTTACCGCAAACGCGATATCCAACTTTTTCCAACGAAAGCAGCGTACGTACGTACGTGCGCGCCGACAGAGGACGTAATTAGAGCGTTCAGGACATTTTCGTTCTCGTCCCGAATGATGGAAACGACGCGTCGCCGTGTCTGTTAACTGGCAGCCGGGGCAACATCGCTTGCGCAATATAAACGCGAGCGAGCTACCGAGCTCGTTACACGCGCCGCGGTCTCGTTTTATAACGAGACGAGGCTAACTCCGTGGACCGGTTGCTCACAGCCGCGATTCACCGTCCACGCTGATTGGACGCTAATGCCTGTCGAGGTTTTGGTCACAAACCAGGCCGATCCGGCCAGGCGTTTCCTTCTTCTCAAATTCTAGGCTCGCGGTTCACCAGGCCGTTTACGTAACGTGGCCGCTCGTCGCGTGGATTCAAAACCGCAGATGGTAAAGATCTGTATAATGCCCGCTTTGCGATCGATTGACGGATACGATCGTCACGGCGAGACAGCTACGAAGATCGATCCCTCGATAAAGATGGATCTTTAAGTGGAGCTGGCTCGTAATTAAGCCGGGCAACGAATCGATTAAGCGTCGATTCGATCGTCGAAGAACTGAAAATTTAGTTGTTGGCATTAATGTTATCGGCAGTTATTGAAACTTTGGGCGGTTTTAAATTTTTACCAACATAACCGGAGACGATGACATCTTTGCATAAATTTCATATAAATTTGCATAAAAATCCAGCAATTATATTGTTTCTAGAATTGATAATTCACGGTACGAAAATACAGAATGATGGAATTAATGGAATAACGAGAATACGAGTTATCTTCAATAAAATTAATCGATGTGCTCAAATATCCTTTCGCCGCACTCTTGAAAGTAAAATATTTTCACTTAGTAGATACAGATCAAGACTGTTGTTTCGTTCTATACTCTAGCGCCGAGATTGAGAATCGTTGAAGAAATTAAAGCTGCCATCAAGTATCTTTGTATTCATCCCCAAATCTAAAGTATTTCCATTTAGTAGATATCTCAAGACTGTTAGTCTATTGTACGTTCCACTATCAAGATCGAGAAGACAGAGTTTCAAATGGCTCGATTACGGAGATTGTATTATTCCGAATTAATCACCATCTTTTGTTACTTGCGTTATTTAATAATTCAGTTATTTATCAAATATAAAATAAAATATAAAATGAAATGCAGTTCCTACTATTCCCAAATATAAAGTTTCAGTAATTTTTAACTTAACAAATTAACCACTGATCGCACTTTCAATTAACAACGCATTCCATTATTGAATTCAACAGTTGATGAAATACAACGACGACAGATTTCAGCAAGACTCATTTCGTTTGTGAACTTTCACTAACTACTTCGTTATTTAAAATTTCGGTAATGCAATTTCAACAGTAATCCACTCTACTTTGTAACAACCCCTTAGAAGATAAAAGCTTTCCTCTATCCGTCGAAACGGTAAAAAGAGATTTTGTCAACTGCCAGCTTTATCTTCGATTAATCAACACTCTCCATCCTCGAGTTCAACGCTTCAACGAGAAAACGACGAGAGACTCTTAAGAGACACGACTATTTCAGAATTTTCTTCTTTTCTTCGGCTATTTCGTTGCTTGAAACTCAATAACATAATTACCGCGAGTTTCAAGCGTGATCCACTCGACACAGGAACCTTTTAATTGAACAACCTTTCGAGAGAGGTAAAACGGTTCGCTTAAAGGCCTGCGAGCGTACTGAAGATAACGAGTGTCGTCCTCAGAGGGAACGATCGCCTGTGACACTCGTTTAAAGTTAACGAACGCTCGCGCGTACGCGCGTGAACGATGCGTTTAATTATCATCAAGCAAGCAACAGGGACGGGCCACGAAGTGGAAGTGGCCACGGGAGACCGACCGACAGACAGATCCACGGCGTCTCGGTGCAATCCCGTAGAAACCCCGGACGACGTTAATTTCCACGATATCCTATCAGATATATACGTTACACCTTGCACGCAGCCGCCTCTGCTCGTAATTCACCGATTCTACCGCGGTTTACGGCTCCGATTCCCCATCTACCGCGTGTCTCTTCGCGTTTCCTCGCGCTTCAACGGAATCGTCAAAAGCAACGACGAATCTGCATAAAATGCGGAGGTGAATATTTTGTCATTAAATCTCCGACTTTGGGAGAAGTTTCCCCGGACTTTTGCGAGAAAACACTCGTTCGCGTGGAGAGCGGTGGCGCTTCTTGGAAGAGGAAAGCAATTATCCGTTACCTCGGGATGAAAAGTTGTGGAAATTTGTATCTCGCGCGGCGGAATTATCCGAAGGGACGGAATTTCTTTTTTCATTGACGTGAGATCGATCGACGTTTCTCTGCGATTGAATTCACTCGTGTCCGAACTAACATTACAGTCACGACAGATATTTCTCATCGTTGCAACGACGCGATCCTCCGCGTCAGATGTACCTCGTACGTTTTTGCATAAATCTCACACGCATGCATTTACATTTCGAATAACCCGGATTATTCCGAAGGCGCGGAATCGCTAAATTTAATGAATCGCAAGTAGGTATATATTAACTGTGGTTGATTTAATCGCGCAGCAGCACGTGCAAAAATAAATGTTATCGATAATTGTTCCACAATACAGATTCAACGAAGAATGAATTATTCTCGGGATTTTGCAAATGTATAAAATGAATAAAATACAGCGATTGAATCAGTAGTAATTATCAAAAATAATATCACACGTAGTAAGGAACTGAGAAAATTTATAATATATTTGTCCGTTTATTAAAAACATAACTTTATATAAATCTGCCCAATGAATAAACTTTAATGATTGCGGTATTGAAGTAGGAATTAATGAAACGTATAATGCCTTGTAATGTATGTGAAATGGGCTAGATTTAATTAGACTTGATTAAGTTTTGAAAATGCTGGGATTACAAAATTTTTTAAAAAGTTTCATTATCTTAAATTCAAAGGAACCATATTCCAATAATCCGCACTCCATCAAAAATAAAAAGGAAATAATACTAAATTCTTAAATAAATTATAAATGATGTAACAACTGGAAATAAAATTACAGGAGAGAATAAATCTGCGTGAAAGAAACAACAACGGAAATAAATCTGTGTTTCAACTTTTCACCAATAAGGAGTAAAATAAATCATCAAAACTCTACAGGATTTCCTACTGCTTTAGTCGATTCCATTGTATTAAAATCACTTTTTTTATAAGCTCCATTATTTTAAATTTGGAGAAGCCACGTTATTAACGACATGTTCTAATAATCGACGTTCTATGAAAAATAAGCGAGTATATTTTTTGCAATAACAAAGACTAAAATAGCTGATCCTCACCCTTCGATAGACAAAAGTCGCACATCAAAGGTACTATCGCGCGCGCACTGGCAAAGTTAACGTAGCCGTTTGACTTTGACGAGAGGAATGTCGCCTACGAAGGAGGATTTTATTAACATCGATGGGGAAAGTCGATCGGCATCCATTAATTAACACAGCTCGATCGACGATTCGAAGGACGATGAAATTAATTCCGGTCCTTTGAAATCGAAATTGATGGAAACTCGCGGACACGGTCTGTGTTTCTGAGTTTGCTGCTCGCCCCGATAGATTAGTTTCACAAAATTCCGAATACAAACGCGCAACAACTGACTAAACATCGGATGTTATCGTCGGGACATTGGTTCCTGTGAAGGAACGTTTGGCAAATACCCGCGCTCGGTTTTGCAATTGTAATCCAGTCCGGGGCGAAATGAAACTTTCGCAAAATTTATTTCTAATAAAAAGCGATAGGTGTCCGTGTCACGTTAAAAGGACGTACACGGTCCTGCTGTACGAATACGCGTGAATATGCATGAATATGCCAATGAATTGATTAAACGTGCATACTCATTGTTGTTCGATGAATATTGAATAATCTCTATTCAACGATTGCGAAAATTCGTGCTCTTTACCACCGCCGACATGAGATCAATAGTTAATTATTTGAGAATATTACTGTTGTTTTGTACAAGTATGTATAAATACGAACGAATGAATATTTAATCAGAATGTGTACACCCACTGTTTTGTATAAGCGAACGTGCAAATAAATATCAATCGATGCGGGAGGACCGTCGTTCAGTGTTCAAAAATTCATAGTTTGAATTTTATTTCGTGTATTAAAATGGATGGTGGCGTTAAATAAATGTATTGTAATTATATTTTATAATTACTTGTTGTTTTTACAACATAAAACGATATTACACGTACATGTTACATGTACGCATACATTATGTATAACATACATGTAACATTATGTTACACTCACGTTTCACAATTATTTATAACACTATTGCGGCGCTTGCAACGTGTAACATTACCTTATTGTGCGTAACATTTGCATTCATGTACATTATGTAATATTCACAATTACGCACGCTACGTTCGTGTGATATTACATTTTATAATTATCATTATATTATAAATTTTCACGTGTAAAATGTATGTAATAACATACATATTGTGCAATGTAACGTTACAGACCAGGCTGTGTGTTACATGCGTTATTTGCAGTAAACAACACTGGTTGCGATACCCATCGAATCGATCATCCTTCGAATTCGCAAAGCTTCCGCACGTCCAGGGGAATAACTGGGAGTCCCGGTGACTCTTGGAGACACGACACCGACAGCTGGTTATAAGCGCGGTAACGCCTTCGGCCTGGATTCTAGAGCATGAACTTATCGGGAGCGAGCCGGCCAGCTCTATGATTGCGCAAGCCACGACTCACAATGCTTTCGGTATCGAGGCAAAAAGTGCTCGGCGAGCGAGCTGGCTGCTCGACCGATCGAACTATCGAGGGGATTGGTCGATCGCGGCCTGGCGTGCACGGCAACCGCGCAGCAAACAGCACCGTTCGAAAGGGAAATCGGTTTCTTCGTCGCCGGGCGAAAATCGTACTCGAGGTCGATTCTCATCTCGCGCTCGCTTGAATTTTGAATCCGGGGGGTTGTTGCAACGGGTGATTGAAAATCGAGCGGATGCCATTCGCGCGTGTGAGCGATTGCTAATAGCACTTTGTGCCGTCCAACTTTTTCTCTATTCCGAGTGTACGTATATTTTGGCCCAAGTAGTGCTTTAAGCTCTCGTTGATATAAAATCGATCATCGAGCAATCTGTTGATTGAAATGTTCCGGGTTAATCTGGATAATTGATCATGAAGGGATTATGTGGGATAATCTTGTTGAGACTTTAGGATCTGAATATTTTAAAGATTTCTGAGGATATAATATATCTTTAAAATGATTCTTACTGGAGGGAAAATGAAACGAACTGTTTCAATCTGGATGTCGGATAGACGAATTTCAAATGAATGATTTTATTTCATTCGATCTAAACGGTCCAAATTATATTGAACATTTGTCGAAGGTATACATTAAAATACGATTTGGAATGCTAGAATATTAATTGATACTAAATAAGATATTAATTTTATACATTCACGTATTTTCCATTATGTTCCAAGTAATTAATTAATTATACAATTATATAATTTAAAGCACAGAGCACGTTCTGACACATGTACACAAGAGATGAAACGAATTCTGCTGTTTGACACACAAAGATACGTACTCGCGCAAATATCTGCGACCCGTCTTCTGCAAAGAGGATTTATCTCTGTGTTTACGTCTTAATGAGAATAAAGAACGTTCGCGCTTAACACGCGTTCAGAGGATTAAACGACGAAACGGGCAGGGAATAACTGCAACTGTATAAATTCGCAATAATTAGCGAGCTTTGTAATAACTCATCCCCGCGTGTATCGCGTATCGCGCGATACTTTTAATAACTACATTACGTTCAGCGCGAGCTGGAGCGAAGCTCTTTTTTTTCCCCCCCCTTCCCGAGAAAATTCTCTGTAATTTCGAAATGTAAAATTGCTAGTTTGCCACGTTTAATATAATTCCACGTTCGTTGATGCAAGCGTTTCCCCTCCCCCTTTTTTTCCCCACGGTTTCATCGTGAATATTTCATCGCACATCGCGCGTTCCGTATTTCGAGAAAAATCTCGACCGCCCGGTCGCCGGGGTAATTCGAATGGATCGAATCCCCGCAACGGCGTTACAACGCAAATATCGTTTACAACGAACGTCCAATCCCCCGTTCCGCGCCGTCGCCGCACCGGGGAAAAATCGGCTCCCTCGTGTCGGCAATCCACGAGATCGTGGAATTTGCTCGCAGTTGGTATCAATATTGACGCGTCAGCTTTGTGAAAAATCTTCGCGGCCGCTTTTCGCCTTAAATTTCCCGTGAAAACTTCCGCGACGTTCCCACCCACCCGGCGGATCCCCTGAGTAACGAGCGTTTTAACGTCTTCTCTTCGGATCTTCGATCGACGAGACGCGTATATCGGTAGCGATAAAGGCAACGAAACGTGTAACGAGCTCGACTTATCCTTTTCTTCGCGATACTTTTGTCATTAGCTTTGTTTCTACGACGGCGCCGTTTTATTTTAACACTGATTGTGAGTAATCGCGGGTAACTTGAAGCGTTTCAACCCTCGTTCCTGGCTTCTGAAAAAATGGGAAAGGATTTCGAATTGATTGGCAGAGTCTTCGTTACGTCATTTAACGTTTAATGTTTAGAAGATCATTCAGGTGGAACGAAGAATTTACCTTAACGAGAAATTCTTTGCCTGTTCTTCTTTAGAGATTTCAATGAAAGACGATCGCTCTCGGAATTGCCAGACGGATTTCAGGGTTTCTTTCTTCACAATTTTTAATCAAAATTGGTTTCTGATTAGACAGAAATACGTGATTTAGGAATAACTTAAAAGTATTAATACCAATAACGTAATAAACATTTCATAGTAATATTTCGAAACGATTTTTATTCCTTTGTGATAGGTTTCTGAGTTTTTTCATTGAAACATGTAATGTTCAGCGGATGATGGGAATCTTTGTAATCATGATGCATTGTTATATCTCACACAAAAGGGATTTATCTCGTTTAATTAACCGTTGAATTAATAGAAAAAAGAAGAATATGATCCTTTCTTTGCGAGTAAAAAAAGAATTTAAATGTCGAAGCTTTCCTAGCGAAATTCTGTCTGTACGTGGAAAACTGCTGAAAGTTTCACGACTCAAAGTGGAAATACGCCAACGATCTGCGTGTCTTGAGTTTATCGTCAGGACTGTTAAACCTGGAATAATTAGAATAGCTATTACGCGTTGTGAGAAATTTAAACTTTGCGTAAATAATTCCATCTTATGCATCTGTCGATCTCTAAAATTTAAAATTTTTTAAAATAAATGCTTTATTCGCAATGGAGTGTATTGGCACAATACGTTTCCGCGATTTAAAGGCGCAAAGAGACGAACAAGAGAAAGTTTAACTGGAAAATGGCGCGAGATGATAATTTTTTGAAATGAAATACGTACATCACAATGGGATTACATTTTTATGGGAAAAATGTCACGGTAATGAAATTAATGGCTTCGTAAAAGTGAAATTAGTCGGGTTATTTACACAACGTGGCGGACAGAAGAACATTTTAAGGTACGGGATAATTCATAATTTTGTAACATTGAATTTAACGAGAGCAACGGACAAATAAAATATTGATAAAGGAGCGTCTGGTGCAAAACAAGCGTATGAATTTTCATCCATACGTACGGACAAAATTCCAATTTTAAGCTTCCTTTTGTCCGTTATTGAATAATGAACCGAGTATTATTTCATTTTTTTAAAAAGCCAGCAATTTACACGATTATCAGCCCTTTCACATCAGATTTGTGTAATGTATCGAATAAATTATACGTATAATGTATTGAAAATTTTCTAATAAATGTAAATGGATGGATGTTCCGATATTTAGGACTATATCGAGTTAATGAACTTTATACATTGCTCGTACGCTAATTTTTACACAAAATTTCAACGTACGTAAATATACAAAATATGCATAACGCGATATGAACAATTTCTAAAAGAAACATCTCGTTGTAATATTCGGAGAGTGAAACAATTTCATCGGTTTAATCCTTGCTTTAAATTGTGAAGAACATCGTCAAGCTGAGGAACGTAAATTTTGTTCTTGAAATAATTGCCAACTTCAATAAGTCAAATTGCGCCGCAAAGACGAATAAGGAACATTCTCACAATCTGTGAGGTTTCGCCATCTTGCTAGAATCACGATCAATTTCACCGTTAATGAAATGTCATCGAATCGACAACTTCCTACGTTGTAAATCGAAACAGTTGATTGAAAGAATCGTTACACCGTATTTACTTTACGAAACGGACGAAAATCGCGAACAGCTGACACGGTTCGGCCGTAGCTGTTAGCCGCGGAAGAAGGGAAAACGGCTAACAACTATTGTTCCGACGATTAACGATCGGTTGGCACGCGTGCTCGAGGCACACAAATCTTCTCGTTTCCGTCACCGGCGTGTCACTTACAGAGCTGACTTTGTTCCATTACGCGGCTGGTTACGTAAAACACGCGGCGTTCAGTTACGTTGCTGGCAAAAGCCACCTTTGACAATTTAATTGGTTACGACTTCGCCGGGAAATGTGTGCGCGCGTATACAGCGTGCCGTGACACCGTGTGAAACAGAGAGTTGAGTTGTTAAGACAACCGTTCGTTTCCACGCGCGAACGTTTTGGTTAACTTGAAGTTTCGAGTTCTCGAGTAATTATCAAAGCGAACAATATAATCGCCAGTATTCTTTAAAAAATGCGGTTTCAATTTCTGATCAACGATGAAATGCGTGCAAATGCGACATTGATTTTTCGTCAGTGTCTTAGCGCTAAACTGTTCAGCCTTTTCCTCCTTTTCTGTTTTTCGTATAATTTCTAACAAAATCCTAATCCAAGTGCAACGTGCCGAACACCCTCGACTTTTCTTCTTCCGATATTTCAAACAATTTTAATCCAAACAGATGCAAATGATAATAGGATCCAATTCGAACAAAATCACTCGAACCTTAAACATCTCTTACGTGCTACATCTAATTCGATCACAATTGCAACCCAAACATCCTGTTACTTCCAGTTGTTCCGCCTTCCCTACCTTCGGCAATCGGACATGAGAAATAAATTGAGAGATTAATCCGAAATCGTTTCGCAGAGGAACGTGGAAAACGAGGAGAGAATGTGTCTCTCTCGAAGAAAACAGCCGTGGAGTTCTCGATCGAATGCGACGCCACGGATCCGGCGAGAAATGGACGCCGGTCGTGTCCAACGGCGGTTAATATATAGAGCGGCGTGTGTAGATCAACGCAGAAGGAGGCGAATCGTGTTCCTGTGCACGAACGACGTCGGCTCGGACCCGTTTCCACGCGAGGAATGCAGTTATTATTCAACGTTTGCGCGACACGCTCGCCTGGCCGCGCGCGCTTAGCCGCCGTGCTAACCGGTGCCTACGGTCATTAATATGCGGTTAGGTATGCAAAAGAATTGTGTAGCGAGCCGCTTGGCTCAACAGCCGATCGCCGAGCCGGAAAAAAAATACCGATATGGTGAACGGGAGCGCTCACGGTGGTGGTGGCCCGTGTGTCACACTTTTCCGCCTTGCTGCTCCTCGTCCTTGCGTTTTCTGCATTTTTTTATTCTCTCCCCCCTCTTGCTACACTTTACGTAATTTTTCTTTTTTTCTTTTCTCTCTCTCTCTCTCTCTCTCTCTCTCTCTCTCTCTCTCTAGAAACGTAATTCAGATACCTCTTGAAGTTGATTTAGAGTTGATTGGCGAGTAATAAATTGCAAAGAATGAAATTATGCCGCGTACCTGCTGGTTTTGAAAGTCCGCGGGACAGAATTGAGTCGCCTCTCACGAGTCGAATCGATTCTGTCCTTTGCCGATTAATACACGGCAGGTGAGTTCGTTCGTTCGAAATGGCAGTACTTGTAAAGTAGTGTCGATCAGTGTGATCTGCCAAGGATTATTTGACTTCATTTGGTCGTGATTGAGTCTAGGCTGTATTTTGTAAGAAATACGTGATAATGTGTGGAGAAAAAAGTTGGATTTCGCATTTCTTATTATACGTGGAACAAAAGGAGTTTAAGAATCATTTTACAGTTGATTTGTAGCGCAAAGCACAAGTTACTGTGAATTTTCGAGGAAGATAATACGTCGATTCTGTTTTTATGAGACTTTAAGAGCACACTGGTCTGATGTGTAAGGGCTGATACTACTTAACGTTCTATTATCAATTATGAATCGCGTTAGAGAAGAAGATAGACTACGGTTATTTATGAGAAACTGGGAACTACAAAAATATATATAATGCGTAATGCAAAAATATATAAAATACACAAATTATACAAAGCGTTTGTTACAATATTTAGACAAATTTCTACTCATATTTCGTTTCTTTAATTAAATGGAGATCTACAGTCTTGTTACTACTTATTTGTTTGTTGCTGCGGATATGTCCAATTACTCGCATCAAATGATAATGGGTGTGTATCAGATACATAAGAAATGTTATAATACGTAGTTTGCAGACGATTGCAGAAATTATAGTCCACCGTCATTAAGTGTATAATTTCGTCTAGTAGTTGAGATTAAAGTGTCATGAAAAGAAATCCACGTTTCCGGAAACGTTGTGTTAACTTCGATGCTGGAAGATGTTGCGTAATCGTTGAGGAAAGGAATGTAATTTCACACGATAAAGGAACTAATTTGCTAAAAATGTGCGTGCAATATAAAGTTTGCAAACCTACGTCAAATATCGAAGTTTTATTGATAATATTGTAGAAAGTGCCTTACGTGAATTGCGGAAATATTTGTTGCCGTTTGTTAATTGCCTATTTTTACGACATTACACAAATTTCGCAATAACGCATGTCGAAGTAATCAACGGAATCTGTATGTTGTTTTCCAATTAACGACGAATAAATAATACTACTTTTTTCCACAAAATATTCAACTACGTAGTTTATCTGCTTAAACGAGGATTTTGCAAACAAATCTTATTGCAATTATTGCATCAGATGTAATGCGAATTAGCTTTTTTGTTGATAAGAATTGTTTCGAAATTTGTATCGTGACTCGCGTGAGATACTTTTATTTTCATTAAAACATCGATATTTGACGTAGATTGTGAACTTTAACTTTAAAACTGCCGATGATTAAATTTCGCGTTGTTAAAATCACCAAAAGTCCTACGAAAAATCTCGAGTCATTCAAAATTCATTAAAATTCAATTTCACCGAGCTTCCATCATTTGCCATACGTGAAATGAAAAATATCTAGTTCTGGTTTCGAAATCAAACTTAGTCGCACGGTCAATAGATCAGTTGATCCTGTTTACTGATCGTTTGAAACTGACGATTAGAGAACGAGTTGCCGCGGTATCCCTCGTGTAGTTGAACTCTTCTCATTCTCCACTCTCAGAAACATGCTTCTTGCACAGCATTAATTATGCATTTGGGTATCGAGAATCTGTCGAGGAGCTGTGCAACCTGGCCGGTCGGTGCAAGTCAATGTGGCAAACGAAAGGGTCAGTATCCGCGGAACGCGTTGCAATATTTATCGTGATTTAATCCAATTTACCGCTTCTTCCAGCAATTCGACAAATTCCATGATGCAATGAAGCCTGTATTTCTTTTCATTTGTGCGTGTTACGTTTATTTGTGCATGTAGGCGTGCATGACACGAATCTAATGGAACAATGTTAGCAGAGTGTGTATAAGATTTAACGTGAAAATAAGAAAATGATATACGTAATACATAATTTGAAGAATATGTATACACAAATGGAGATTTATTCATTTCACGCAGCTGATTGTACAGAATGTTTAAAAGCACGAAGACGATAATTTCTTTAATATTTTATTTTTATGTGATAACTTCTTTCTAAAGTATTAACTATCTTATAATTATATATCTTCGCCACCATATATGATTGCTCGAGATAGAATCAGATTAAAGATTCAAACTTAACCGATATAATCGCACAACACTCGAATTTCACTACGAGTGTCAACGAAATGTCAAAATATTTCGCGACACGTTCACAAAAATTTCAGATACTTTCGTGAGAAACGGTATATACACATTTGCACGAGCATTTATTCTATTTGTAAACGCTCGTAGAATTTCGTGAACGGTAGCAGAAGGATGAGATCCTCGCGTATCGTTCGATGATCCCGAAAACGAATTTCCATTCGTTAGCCGTAACGGTGTCTCGGTCCGCCATCGAAAGGAGAGAAAGAAAGAAAAATAGACCAAAAAAAAAAGGGGGGGAGGAGGAGAACAGCAATGTCGATTTGAACAGTGGGTGGCCAGTGGCCGCTAGTTACAATGAAATTTCATTAAAAGGACTATGCGTCGGCTCGGCTCGCGTTAACAAGAACGAGTGGTTATCCAGTTAGAGACGTACGGACGTTCGCAGCGGTAAAACGGAAGAGGTGGACGCGAGGTACAAAGAGAGTCGTGTTTAAATTTCACCGACTGCCGGAAACGCGAAACCTCCGCGGTATTACAACATTTTAATATCGTTCGTTACAACCTGGTCGATTTCTAAGAACGCAGGGGCGGATTCACATTGAAATTCACGTGGAAATTTAAGGATGCAGAAATGCGTATAAAGGTATGAAACGTCTGAAGCGGAGCGCAGTTGTTATTTTTAACAGACAGATCTGATTCGTTCCATTTCTTATTATTAGCTATGTCTACGAAATTATTATATAAATTATAAATATACACAAGTATATATAATTATAAATATATGCAGAATATATCCACTCGTGTTTTTATAATTAATAATCACATAATTTCCTAGATTTCGTAAAATTAATTGTGTACTTGCTTAATGATTACCAACTTCGGGACTCCCAATTTGAATATTTCTATCACTGTCTCAATATAATCTATACATCCTTAAAATTTCTAGCAAATTTTCCCTTTTCTGACGCGTCGAGTATGATGATTTGTCACATAAGTGAACATTTTTCAAACAAACTCTGTCCGTACAATGTCTAAAATTTTGCAACAAAGAATTCGTGAAATCAGTTGTTCCATACTTTGGCTGAAAATTACTATCCCTGGTACGAGTCAAGACTAGTTACGTCGACGAACAGAAACAAATCATCGTCCGCCGAATTATATCTCCAGGACGCGCAAGCGCTCGACTAGAAAACGCGATCGCGGCGATCAAACAGCTCGTCTGGAAACGCAACCAAAGCTCTCAGTCGAAGGGTCGAACGGCAATTGGTTTATATTCGGATCTGCTTAATTCCGGACAAAGTCCTTTTGTCCAAAAGAGTGAAATTGCTTCGTGCTGCCGTTTGATTGCGAGAATTACGTCTCGCGGCCCCTCCACGTCGACTCGAAATAGCCGCTCTTGCGTTCCTGCCAACGTCCATTGCGATTTAGTGTTCTTGGGTTACTTTGGATTTATTTGGAGCATTTACTTACCTCGACAGAACACTCGTAGATGTCGTTTCTTGTACTAAATAATTTTATACGTGTTACTGTATGCTCTTTGTAATTCATAATTCATCAAAAAAGAAGAATAATGTTGATGGAACATGTTTCACGATGAATTAGCGTTTCGTTTATGAATTGTAGACAAAATTGTAACAAACTGGAAAAGCAAATGAAAATAATTAGTAGACCTTTGAGAGAAATTGGAAACACCTAGAATATTTATTATAAAACACAGTAAATTCCTGTTTAAACTCCATCTCTTTATATTTATCAAAAAACTTGAAACTGCAAAAAAATCCGCGGTCTTTTCATGATATATTGCATCTTCCTGCGTTAAAATATTTTGAAATATTTTGGAAAAAGACTACGATAACGACTCTACGATATTCTTAAATCTCAAAATAAAGTGATAATTCTTTAAATCTCCATTTGGGCGCGTGCAATTATTATGAAACTGATTATTCTATTATTAAAACGTTCCATTAACTCGAAACGTTTGTATTTGTATTTATAGTAACTACATATTTCATTGACTAAAAGATAGTATAAATTTGATGTAATTAATAGTTTAATAATATGACTACCATAATAGTAATTAATATAATGTAATATGTATGCCACGTATACATAAATAATATAATAATACACGTGTATGTGGGTAACGTATGCGCAAAATGCACGTAAATAGACTCGAATTGAATTGACGAGAAGAAAAATTGACTTTCAGAAAAGACGATCATTAACTTCGTTTCGAGCCTTCTCGCCACATTCTGCGGGTTTGTAAATGATTCGTTCTTTGTCTTATTATGCAGCGCAAACAAAGTTGGACGGTGCCTCGCAATTTGACGCGGTTAATCCGACTCGAGGAGTCTAGTAATTGAATGTAACGTCGGACTCGATTCTCATTGCTTTGTTGTTTAATTTACGTTTAGCACAGTTTACCTTATTCCTTCGACCGAGAACTGCTTGAATTTAGTTTATCTCGTTTTTGCAGGTAATCGCTAAATAACGTCTTTGATTCCGTCTTTGATTCTTAAGTACAAACGACGGCTTGTGTCGTTGGAAGAGCAAATTTTTACAGACCGAAAGTGTATCTTGTTCTCTGTGACATCGTGAAACTCAACAGTTATACATATTTGTGTATCTGCGCAATGGATTCTAGACTTTTCATAGTAGGAGAGAGTCACAGTTCCTTTCACGGAAATAAACTGAAATTCTGCTTCCTTAAAAGGGTTAAACGCAAATGACGAATGAATCTATACACAAATCTATAAGTCGTGTAATTTTTACGAATTCAGTCTCATGGATGTATTAGTGGACCGTAACAAAAATTTATAAATGTATAATCCTTATGGATTCGTACGTACGTGTTACACATTTACTTTCTACGATAAAAGTTTAAGAAATCTAACGAAAGAGAAATTCAAGTATCATCAGATTAAGTGCACCAAAGGATTTCCCAGGAAGCATGACGAGGGTCCACGCATCCTTTCTACATTTTTAATTCTTCATACGTCCCGGTCCGTTCTCCATCACGCTCAGCAACGATTCGAAACAACCATCCATTACCATTGGCCAAGCCAATCTTTTCCTATTCGAGTCGAGAGGGCACGATTCCAGCAACGGACGATTAGAATTTTAAATATCCATTGTAAACGGAAGCCGGAGAGTGTACGTACGTCTCTCTCGCTATCGATTAGCGTGGCCTATTGGAATTTTAGATGGCACGACGAAGATATTCAAGCCTGTAAAATCCATCCCGGTTGCTCGTAACCATGTGTAACGAGTCTGACACCAAAGCAAACCGTGGGTATCCGAACGGATTTCGAAATCGTCCAGCTGGAAATCGTGATTTGCATGTCCGTTTGATTCAACAGCGGCGATCTACCTCATCCGCGGATCTACTTTGATTCCGATTAATCGCTATTACAAACCGATTAAAAGAGGATCAAGAAGAGATGTATTTTATAGTTCTTTTAACCGGGGAAAAACGTGATTTATTTTCTAATATGGAAAATGGAGAAAAATTCGAGTGCGCGTGAATATCTGAATATATTTCCCGTAATTATTTGTGTACACGATACAATTGTTCGCGAAAGCATTCGAACATTTGCAGAAATGATATCACTGAAAGTGATTTTAGTGAGGATAACCCAGAAAATCGGGTGCAACGTTAATGCAACGAAAATTAGCGATTGGTTGATTTGGGTCACGTGACTCGCGAGGGGGCGTGGGATAGACCTCGAGTAGGAGTGGCGTTGTCTGGTACTGAGCGATCGCGCCTGTAATTTGTTTTGTATCGATTCAAATGTTTGCATCAATAA
>KQ435944.1:133300-143380 GCA_001276565.1 Melipona quadrifasciata | reverse complement strand
CATTAACTCCTTTTCCCTTTTTTTTTTTTTTTTTTTTTAAGTTTTGCTACCTCAAGTTGTTTAAGTACAAGTGAAATCAGAGTTCGATTCTCAAAGAGCGAGGTGTATGTTCCTCTGTGTTCATAGAAACGTACAGAATGAATAGAATTAACGATACAATGAGATGAAGTCGCCAAGAAAAAAAAAGTAGTTTATACAATAGAAGCTTTACGTTATTGGTAATTTTTGATTTGTGTATTTAAAGTTCGCGTGCAAATAAATGGTTTCAGCAAGCGGGGGTTCGTTCAATCAGGGTATTGATTAAAATTTGAACGAGGTTTTACTGTAGATTTCGAGATAAATTTTGAAAAAATAATGCCTGTAGCACTTTTCCATTGTTGTAACAATTGTCGTAACACTTTCCAATGGATTTAATCGGCCTCTCCGGGTTTTTGGTTCAATTTGAGCGGATATTTGTATTTTTGCACACAATTGAAGTTAAATAAAAAATTGTACTGTATTGGATATTCAATATAGTGTTATTTTTTTCAAATATTGTCAATATAGTGTTATTTTTCTTACATTTTCTTAATGCAAAGTGAACGCTGTGTATTTTTGTATCTAATTTTTCTCTGCATGTGCATGATAAAGATTTGCACATTATGCATGTGTCTATTTACACAAATTTATGTTTTCAATAATATAATCAAAGATGTTGTAAAATATGCTAGATAAAAAATTGTACCACCTACCAAATACTATATATATAATAATATATATTTTTAAATATTTTGTATATTTCTCTTAATATTGAGTGAACGCTGTGTACTTTTACATAAGTACATAAAAATGTTCTGTGCGCGTGTGTTTGTACGAGTGATCGACGCAAGTGTAAGCGATCGGTTCTTATCTACCCTCCGTCGCGTTGCTCAGATACCGGAAGACAGTTGCGCAATCAATTAGCATACGTATGTACAGCGGTGTCGGCTGGTGCAACCCTAACTGCAATTTCAATCTCGGGGAAATCGAACTGGTCGTTTGAAATCGTACATTCTCTTCATACTAGATGATTCATGTCGATCGACTCGATATTCATAAATTGCAAATGTGCCTGGCGATTTTTCTTTTTCTTTTCTTTCTCTTTTTTTTCAGGAGATTTTATTGGTGTTCCGCTTCCTTTGCCGTCACCTTGGGTAAGACGCGATTACTTGTACAAATACATAGATTTATGTGTATTTATATATATATATATAGAGAGAGAGAGAGAGAGATTTCTTGTGTCGAGATCTGGAAAAGTTGAAAATTGTTTTGTACATCAGCAAATGGAAAACGATTTTTTGCATTTATTATAATTCACAAAATAATATTACCTAACAATAATGAAATATTTTGAATATTAATCTTTTGCTCGTTTATTTTATTTGGAAATGATTTATACTAATATTTAAATATAAACTATGTCGAAATCTTCTAAAAAATTGTACGACGACTAAATGGTGAGAAAATTCAAGAAATTCAGAAAGATAATTCACGATTTTAGTGAAAACATATCCTGCAATTTTATTATATAAAACTACTTTAAAGTTTTTCTGAAAAACTTCACAATGACGAAGGATTCAAGAGATAACTGCTTCACGAATTATTCCACGCAGTACAATATTGTACAATTTACTTCGTGCGATTAAAGCACTCTGCTACAGAGGATCTTCCAGAGTCCATCGAAGAACTGCGAAAAGTTGAGAAAGTTCAAGGCAATAATCGTCTCGCGAGTTATCCTCACAGTCTCTTCGTTATTCCTTCTTGCGTGTTACAACACGCAATTAAAATATAAAATTCCCTGAAAAAGTTCGGAGCAGTCGAAAAAGATTTCGAAACATAGCTGTTCTACAAACTGTTCTACGCAACGCCATATTGCACAGTGCCACTTTTCGCGCAATTAAAGCACGATTTGCCGCAATCTTCGAGTCTCCTGCAAAAACTGCAAAAAACCTGAGAAACTTCAGGCTACTCTCGGCCCCGCTCACCACCACCCTAACAATACTGCGAGCAATTAAAATACTTTGTCTGAAACAGCCTTAAACTTTCTTTAAAAAAAAAAAGAAAGAAAAGAAAACCGTACGACGGTGAAAAGTTTCCAAACGGCGGAAGGAGATCGAAAAGAGCGCGTAAATTCGCGAAACGCGTAACCTCGCGACGTTTCGAGCGGCGTGAGCGGCGTTTCGCGTGTGACAGGCCCGCTGGCGACGGTGAACGTGGTCATAGTCGATTTAACAATCGGAGAAACCGGCCTCGGATCGCTTATCGTCGTTATCACCGTGTTAATTATTGTCCGCTGCGAGACACGGGATAATTCTAGTTCAGTGGCACCGGTGGTGCGACGCGATCGTTGCACGACCGCGAGGAGAAAAGGCGCGAGTCGAGCGGCCGGTTCGCGTAAGCGGCCGCCGATATTGCAGCAGAAAAGACGAAAGGGAAAAATGGTGCGGCGGTAGAAAATTCCACGGCGACCGCGGTTTTCCTTTTCCCTCTCCCGCGAGAGTTTCAGCGTGCAACCGGTCGGCCACCGACGGGCCTCGTCGTTATTTGAATAAAATGTTCGTTCGGAGAATGATCGTTCGTGAAACATTCAAATTTGCAGTAAAGCATCGAGAAAAGAAAAATATACAGCGCTCGTTACGAGTAATTTTCAACTGTAACGTTTTTTTAATTATGTCGATACGAATTTCTATAAATATCCGCGGTATTGCTAATAGACGAGAATATATTGGACTCGATTATTTTATCCATTAAAAAAAGAAGTACAATTTACTATAAATACTAGACTATACGAGAATTCGCGATAAAAATATCGAAAGTTTATTATTAACTGTCACGCACGATTAGAACAATTCCCACGAATTGATATATTCTAAAAATTATTACTAAAAGTATATCATTTTATTCTTGAAATAACAATCTTGCGCAAGTGATTTTTCTCTGTAACAACAATAATTTTTGTATGCTTGCATCCTCGCAAATAACTTTTGTTAACTGCGGAACAGGAGCACAGAACTTCTCGCAATGTCTGGCACAAGTTCAGAGCAGAGGATTTATCATCGGAGTAACTATTCCGTACTACCACCACTCACGACTAATTTGTTATTTACTTCGTTTAACCTTACGTATAAAAAATTTTAGAGAGCCTAACTCTCAGACAAAGCACTGCTCGTTATCTTGTATTGAATACTCGTGCTCTCTCTTTGTTTCGATTCAATTACGAACTAATTCGAATTAAAGGACAATGACTCGTTTGAAAATGAGTCATCTCGTCTGAACGCAATGATAAAGTTACGATTCCTGTGCTGCTTTCGAAATAAAAATGATAAATCGCGAGCAAAGTTTTTATCTTCTGTTTCAGAGCAATATTTACTCTGGCCCCAGTAACAGGAACAATGGCCCTGTGTCCTCGTTTTATTCAATTAAAAATTTCATTCAGATAGGGAACGTTCTTTCCCTTCCATGTTTGATTTAATTAAAGGATACTCTGCCGTTCAATTAGCTCCGATCGTGCCGGTCAGTGAACGAACGAATCGCGAGCTGGTAATCGAAATGGAATTGTTAGTTGTTTGTTGATCCGCCCTAGAAATGTAATCGCAACGTAAATGTAAAAAACTGTGAACGTGTAAATGGAAGAAATGAGAGCGTACACTCGAGCTGCGCGTAAAAATACCGAGGAGGGGAGACTTTCTCGCCTGTTTTCACAACGTCGCATCTACATTTCTTAAACAATGTTTTTTTCTTCCTTTGGACGTCTTGCAATTTTGATATTATAATGATGTGTGCAAACTAATCCAAGTAAGCCAACGTTGTTTCTGTATTTCCTTCTAGTGTTATTCGTACAACAAATTATTCTCTCTTTTCCAACTTAATATATATTAATATATATTAAAAGCTATACTAAGAAATAAAAATTAAAAAATTATGAAATATGGACTTTTTTTTACATCGTTGTATAATAACTCACCTGAGTGATCACCTATTTTTGAAAAAATTATACCTTCCAATCTGCGAAGATACTTTACAGATATTAAAATAATTTTCTTCAAACATGGAAGTTCAAAAAATCAACAAAACTGGAATTTATCATGTTGCAATAATTAAACGAATATTATTCGTTTCTTACGTCATGGACTTGCAACCATCTTCAAGATCTATAAGATCATTGCCCTTTTCAATTATTTGGAAATAAAAATAAAATTGTAACTTATTTCTGAATTAGCTGATATTATTACTCTCTAATTTATCTATTGTTAAAAATCTCACGCTAAAAAGACGTAGTTAAAAAATTAATAACGCGAGCCTCACTATAGGCACGTCATTCGGAGGCAAATAAACGATCAAATCAATTACCCTTCTCCTCTGATTTTCCCAAAATGCCAACAGTAGCGAAACGAGTAGTATCATGGCAGAGGAGGAAGACACAGGTTAACGTGATTATACTGGAATATGCGTGACGATGGAACTCGGAAACTCTATTTCATAGTGCATCGTCGCACGATAGTGAGCTCGTACTGAGTAAGCGTCTCCTCGTTGTCAATAATTTCAATATCGAATGGATGGTAGTGAGAGTCAGTCGCAATCCATAAAACACGAAATTGAGAAAAAGTAGTTGTTACACAAAGTGCCATAAATTGTCAGTGAAATGAAGCTTTAGAAAGAAATTCTACTTTGGATACCTTATTCTTATATACATCACTGAAAAAAGAAAAAAAGAAAACAAAAATTCGTTCATTGAACGTTATAATAAATACCCTATTCTAAAAATAAATTTAGTATTTTAATACTCCAGTTTTTAATATACCTATAATATAATGTAATATTAATGTAATTAATATATAATATAATGTAATGTAATTAATATACCTATAACAGATATTTGAAATGTTTCAAGTGATTATTGAAGCACGTTAATTATTCGAATGCTTAAAATTACTAAAAGATTAAAAGTTTAATATCGACTGGAGAGCATGGAGCAAATTAAAAGTGCATTCATTTTTATACACTCGGATGATTAATATAACAGTTAACAACGGGTAGTAATAAATTCAATACTTTTGTCATCTCTGAATTTGTTTCATAATCATAACAACAGTCGAATACCACTACGGTGTCAATGAAATTTCAAAACGTTGCGCATAATGTGTTCGTAAAAAGTTTCCCCCGGTTTGAATAATTTCGCGAGCAACTTTACACGCATACACTGCACCACGAATAATTAAAATACAATACACAAATAATTAGAATATCCCCATAATTTTTCCCCTATGTTGCAACTCTTTCTTCCTGACTCGAAGGACATTTCAACTCGCGTGCTCATTTCCTAAACTCAACTTGAGAATCTCTCAACTCCATTGTAACAACTTCCACATCCCACAGGCCATTAGTAACTTCTCCGAGAATTTCGTTTCTTCGTCGATTCTACGCGTCGCGGGATTTTCCACTCGAGTTGCACGCGGGCGTGGAAAGGCAAGAATGCAAAAGTCGAAAATTCTCAGTCGCGTGGCTGCACAGAGGAAAGCGGCGACGCGGACAATGCAGTGGATTGTCGCGGTGCACGCAGACAGAGAGAGACAGAGAGACAGAGAGAGAGAGAGAGAGAGAGAGAGAGAGAGAGAGAGAGGGAGAGAGAGGCCCGAGCTAAGTCGTTCGCGACCAAGCAGTCAGCAGAACACGGAAATGATGGGCAGCTCAGCGCTGGACGGTGGTAGCCCACACTATCTCGCTTCGCCTATTGCGTAAGATACTTTCGAGTCTGGTTGCCGAAGCGAACTGCGGTACGCCGCGAGTGGAGGCGCGGGACTATTCATCCTTTGTGCTCGATTTTCCTTACTTCCATAACATCGTCTATCGAACCGACGTGCTTTATCGATCCTTTTCTTTCGCAGTTCACCCACCCTTGCCTCCCGGCCGCGAAAATCCAACGGAACGTCACATCACCTTTCATTTCACCAGTAAGTTTGAAAGTAACGTTTGTTTACGTTTATGTTTGCGACGCTGGTACGTTTTTTTTTTTTTTTTTTTTGAGAATCTATAATGGCAGTCGGGAAAAAGTTCAAAAGTTCAATCGTACGTATTTTTCAATAATTTTTTTTAACACCTACAAATCTAACATTCGCCTAATAATTTCTGATATTTTTCCAATATCCATAAATATATAGTTTTTCTAGTGTCTATAAATATGTCCGTAGATTTTAATTCAATTTTTTAGAAAGTAGTCCGCAACACGAGATGGAATCTAAACGCACAAAGAGAATTTCAAAGTAGTATTTGTCTACGTTTCAATTACGTTTACACGTTCTAACCATTTTAATACACGAAGTGTAGGTCTGCAGCAATTGACAAAAGAAAGTTTGAAAGTAATATTTGTCCACGTGATGTCGGCATATGCAGGACGTTCGTATTATTGACATGTATCACTTCCGATAATGAAATCAAAAAAATGTTTCGGATGAAAGTCAGTCGATTTTACGTCAGCTGCAAATTGTAATGGGAAAAATTGTCAAAAGAAAAGTCGAGATCACTCTGACTTCGTATGGCACTATATATTTTTAGACAAGTTCAACTATCCATCCAAATTACCTCGAAACTAAAAATTTCGATTTAATATAAAAATATTTCATATGAGAAATTAGGTTTGTTGTCGTGTATCATAAATAAAGAATGAAATCATCGATCCTGTATCATCCACGTTCCAGATACAGATATCAAAATGTAAAGTGATTTCTAAAGAAGAAACACGTGATTTTGCACGATGTTAGGATGAGGTTGCAGGCCAAGTGCATGCTATCGAGTTTCTTCTTTTTACCCAGCGGGGAAAGTGTACGTGCCAGCCACGAGCAAGAATGTTGCACGATTTTCAATGATAAAACGATAGAAAGCGAACCCGAACGCTTGCGTAACCACAATTATGCGTTTTTGGCAATCCTCGTCTCAGTCTGATCAATGCGATTGTTTTTTACCACCTACACGTACGAAGAACGTCTATTCTTTCGTGATTTTCCACGTGTTTCATTCATGATCAAATTACAATGATTATGATAGAATTTCTCTGCGAGATAATATTAAAGAATGTCCACTTTGTGCCCGGCAAGCGAATTTTACGCTCATAATGTTTTATTGATTAATCTTCTTTTAACATCTAATTAAAATATAATCTTCACTTTGTGAAAGACAGTTTCGGGTAAATTAACGCGATATTAAAAATTTAATTTTTTTTTTTTAAACTATTCCGTGGTATTCCTTGTATTTCTCTCTTGTATCTCACTCTTTGTATACGGTGAATGTAAAAAGTATATACTTGATGAAAAATTATCGACATTTTAAATGCTTTTAACTTTATAAAGGGAAACCTGTACAAACTGCACATCAAATTTTAAAAGATCGTTCAAAGACTAATCTTGAAAACCTTCAGACGGACTTGCGAACAAATTTTGTCAAAGACGTCCACTTTGAGCTTATAAAATTTCCACGAGAAAATGTATCTTTACCTTTATTTATTTTTCAAAGCTTTTCTCTCTTTTATCGACGGATATCGACAATTTTTCATCGGGCGGTTAATAAATATTTGTATCCTCTCTATAATATTCATTTTACGAAAATGGAAAATGTTAAAACTCGCGATACTTTTTGTCATCTCGTTATCTTACGTATCGTGCACTGCACTCGTCGTATAATTCGTTCACGTTTCGAGCGGCGTTTCGAATTCACCGGCGAAAATTTCCCGCTAATATTTGCGACGAGCCTGTACGCGAGCAGTTACGGAATCGCCGCGCAATTTCGAGTTTCCGCGGTGTCTTCGATCGATCCGAGGCACGAACCCGGCGGTTGACCATTCCTAGGCCAGTCCATCGCGCCAGCCAGCACATGAATTACATAAAAGGGTGAAACTTGTCGCTAATAAATCTATCGCGTCGCCGTGCCCGATGCGTGTTCGGGCAAACGAGCGCGCCCGTTGAATTTACATTATCGAAACGCCATTATCGCTCGATTAATACCGTTTCCTCGTTGATGGAATGAATTTCACGCGGCGATAAATCGCACGACGTTACAACAACGTTTATTTCGTTATGGCGGTGCTTTCGGTTGCGTAATTCTTGAAAAATGCGCGCGCTCGTTGATCAATTGTAATCAGACCGCGAACGTTCGCATCGCAATTAAAAATATCGAAGGCAGATTATTGGTGTTATTTAGTAATTAATATTTAGGAATTTATTTATTTATCCAAGGACCAAGCGAATTTATTTTTGTTGTAATTGACTGACTTTTGCGCATTTAACACTTTATGACATCGCGCAATTTGTAAGCTACGTATCCACACGTGTTCACATTTTGTCTGCTTGTTGTTTCATTGCTGTATCTCGTCAAATATACTCTCACAAAAGTACCAGTCGACACTTATTTGTTTATTTAAGAATTTATACAGCGGTTAGAATTTGTTCGTTCGTTAGAAATTTCCTCGAACATTTGTTGAGCAAATGCATGAAACTTCGTCTAATCTAATTGTAATTTCGTAGTACAATTACCGTAGAAACGTCGTGTGCAAGGGTGTGGAAATTGTGTCGTACGTAAAGCGAAAAAGGTAAAAAATGAGACGGCATTGGGTAATCAAGGACACTTGTTGACGTTATATCCTGTAACACTCAAAGAGATAAGCGTCAAAGCTTCCGGCCTGAAAAGACGTCGAATATTCTTCGAATCAACTTTCGATTTATAAAATCGTTGTTCCGTTTCGGCATTAATGTTCTTTTGCTCTGTCACCTAGATTCCATTGGTAATTCTTAGAAGTGAAGAAAAACACTTCGACATTAATAACAATCGTGAAATTTGAAGAAGATTTAATAATACTATTAAATTAATTCCTTGAATTCGATCGCACGTCCTTTTGTCTCCCAATTATGAAATTTTGTCGAAAACTGCTTCCGCCCGTCACGATAATCACATAGCTTTCCATTCTTGTCAATTAATTACCCCAGAAAACAAGAGATATACTTCAACTTCATTGAAATACATTCGGACGAGCATCACTGAGAAATTGATTTTTTGAAATCTGTTGCACGATCATTCGATGTTGAAACTCCATCGATAATCCCGCGGTAATTCTCAAAAATTAAACGATTAACGTTTCCCGTATTAACAATTCGAACATTAAATCACGTACTAGGGGATATTAATTTCCCAATATTAATTGCGCGATAGATTTCCAGACGAACTTGATGAAATTAACTTTCCATCGGACAAACACGCTTCCGCGTCAACAAATTTGAATTTGGTGCGTCGATGATTTGAAAAATTTGAAAGATCCACAAAGATATGGAGGATTAAGAAATCATTGGGAAACGCGAGAAAGATTGAACGGGACGCGGTTAATGGGATTAATTGCGCGAAATCGACCGCTCAAGTGGAATGCGGTGTCGTCGGTGTCGTCGTTACGGATGAGGCGGCCAAGTGGGACGAAGTAGAATGAGAAGCACGCGACGACACGTGCGTACAGACCGTGCATCAGCCGCGTCAGGCTGCAAGCATCCGTGCTCGTAGACCCGCATCGGCTCGCTCGCGGAACGAACTTGCTTTTCCCACGGGTTGGTCCGCCTCACCGTGAAAATTTCACCGGTTTCACATCGTGTGAGTCCCGTCTCCGCCTTATCGCAGTTTCTCCCTATGAAGATCTCTCGCGGAACAACGCCGCCGTAGAACAGCGCGATGCATAGAGTGACGCGAAAGTAACGAGCGATCTCGAGTTTTGCACGTAAATAAATCAATCGGTTAAAAGAGGGGAAATTTGTTTATAGCAGAAAAGTACAATGAAGGTGTTAGAGCGAATTTATTAATTTGAATTATTTGAACGAAACTTCGTGCTGTTTTACGTCCTTACGAATACAATTGGAGAGATGAAATTTGAACAGAGATTGAAGTTGTAACTCGAGATAAACTTTCTTAGAAGTACTGTTTTCTTTGAAAATTCGCGATTCGAAACAGGAATCTGACTTGATATTTTACTTTGAATGTAGGTACATTTATCTTCTGATAGTTTCACCATAGCTAAAGATTTATATAACAATAAAT
>KQ435944.1:121985-133255 GCA_001276565.1 Melipona quadrifasciata | reverse complement strand
TGAAATAAATTTGAAGAATATTAAATATTATAATAAATTTTTATATTTCTCGTATCTTTTGTATCTCTAAATTCCTCGTAAACGTATAAAGGTCTAATGATAAAAAAAATTGGAAAACATTAGTTACGTGAATTGTTTGTTTCCTGGCAAGTTCCATTCCGACAAGTAAATCGCGAATTTTTATTCACTCAATTTACATATTCATTTCAAAATACGGTAGAACTCTAAAAACTCTAGTTTATGTAACAGAAATCAACTAGCCAGCTTTCAGTTCACAGAAGTTCAAGTTCAAACAAACGAACTCGACGATTCGTTTGATCGATTGGTGTATCGTTCGAATGAACGTTTCTCAAATATTCGAAGCTCGTCGTCAAGGCCGTAACGTGTCCAGGCGATTCTAAGCGCCCCGTTAGAAGCCTCGGAGGGTGCGACGTACGGTGACCCCGGTGCTAAGATCTGCAATCGGCGCAGAGAAAGGGACACTCTCCGATCGGTACGGATCGATGCGCGCGTATGGCGTTGGCAATGGTGCAGTTCGTATTCGCTCGGTGCACCTCGGTATCAAAATTCGTCAGATAAAAGCAACTGTATATTTACGACTGCAAGTGCATTCCTCGCTTACAAATGCGCCACGCTGTTTCTGTTTTCTTTTTTTTCCCTTTTTTCTTTTGTTTTTCCTTTGCCTCGAATTCACTCGTCCCTTGTTCCGTGGGCGTTGCATTTCACAAGCAACGGCTGAAGCGTGCTCGAAAGAATTTAATTGCACGGCGTGAGGTAACACGATGCATCGCAACGAAAAAAGAACAGTGAACTCTGGTAAACAAAGTAAGAATGAAAATGGAAAATGTTCGATGAGATGTCATTTCGAACGAATTTGTATTTGGTGGCGTTTAATCCCCCCGTTAATTATTTTAATTAATCGAAGGTGTAATGGTAATTTTCAAGAATTGGCAGATTTGTAGATTGATTCTTTGCGCATATTTTGTTAAAAGAAATAGCGATCTGTCGCTCGAAAAGGAGCTAACTCCAATGCAAGTTTATTGTTAATTGATCGTAAATTTATACCACGTTTGTCTCTTTATCGCAACAGTTCCATGTCTCGAAAGCAACGTCGAAAATAAATTATGCTAAAATTACGCGAGGAAAGATAGACCTCTCCTCCCGAGGATTTCGCAAACTCAAACGTCTTTGCGAAAATATGAAAATTTCTCCCGACGAACCGAATCCACCGCGTCTTGAAGATCGAGGCTTCTCTTCGCAACGATCCCGTAAAATTTGCTGTACAATTCTTCAAATCGCGAGGTTATCAGAATCTGAAGCATCGACAATTTTTCACTGAATACTTTCTGCGCCCACTTCTCTGCCGGTTTTATATATCAGAACGCTTTGATGGATCACAACTGTGCAACTACTTCCAGCATCCTCTAGCGATATGACGTTCTAAATTATGTAAATTTAATTTCTGTCGCTAACAACGTGAATCGTTGATATTAAATACCAAATGGAGCAAGCAAGAAGAAAATAACAGAGAGATACTGCGCGTATTCTGCGCGGATATAAACGACAGGCTGGACGTTTGTTCTCGTTCGAGAGGCGAACAGCGACAGGATAGTGGCCAGAGGAACGCGTAGTAGTTTAGTTTCGATTCGATTCACGGGTTTCGAGAAAGTGGCTTTATCAGGGGCACGTAGGCGCGCGCGACGTTGCAGCCAATCGATCGCTGATCGATCCCAGGCAAATGGATATCGATACGCGGCGAAAAACGTCGTGGATAAATTCCCGAAACGAGGTCAGAAACTAACGTGTCTTTCTCTCGATCGCGACGGAACGCAAAGGTTCCAATAAACGCACAATTAATAGGCTGCGAACGTTATTACTCAACCGTGACACCAGCGAACGAAAGAAAAACGAACGACGTTGCACAATGCCGCGGCGTTCGTTAAATAATCTATACCGATCGCCGCGCGGCTTTCTGTCCACCTGCCTTTCTTCCTTTATCCTTTTGTTACGTTCGCGTGCTCGCGAATTTTTCACCGTTGCGCAACCGTCCATGTCGATCTGTGATGTTTGTTCCTTGCGCGAAACTGACTTTGTGTCTCTGGCGAGGCAAGATTGTCGTTAAATCGAAAGTAAATTCTATATTGAGAAATATATGTTGTTACTACAAACGTATATTTAGTATACTTAGTACGGAATATGGGTTACGTGGGTGTGCAATCATACTTGAACATTGAAATTTCTTGATGTAACGGACTATTATTGTTTGAACATTTTATAATCTCTGCGAAATATATATACATATCTATTAATCGATACAAGGACATCGTGTTACACGTGACATATTCATGTTTCGTAAATATTGGAATATTTTCGTAAAACGTTTCCAATGAAAGGCGACTGTTGTGATTATATTACGATCGTATTAAATTTTGAAAGCAATCCAGAAATGCATATATAATATCAAGAATGTTCAAATACTTTCGTCATCTCGCGAAATACGACACGTACACGTAATAAATAAATCTTTAGATTTATCTCACATTTAACCGACAAGCCTCGTTACAATATTGGTCAAACGTCAGAATGTTTCAACGTAGCAATTAATATATTTGTAAGAAAAAATTCCATTCGAATACTTTCATGAACAAATGCAAAGATCCATCGTTCGATTGCTAAAAGACGAAACAACGATAATATAGAGGCACGTGTCTGATCGGCTCGGTGGTAAGCTACTGATCAGACTGCTGTTTCGAGGGTGGTCAAGAACGAAGAGAGCCCGCAACCGGCACAATCGCATCGCTTTATATGCTGGAAACCGGTCAGTGCTTGCGAGAAAAGATTATGGTGCGCGGGGCGACTTTCGCGATAGATCGGCCACCATTTTTCGTGGACGCCAAATAATATAATAGCTTTCACTTCGCGCGAGCCGGGAAACTAGCCGGCCGTGATACGTGCCGGCCGAGAAATCGTTCCGAAACCAGGCCTTAATTAGATTTCGTTTAATTAACCTCCGCGTAATTCCCCTCCATCGGCGCGAGATTAAGTCATCCCAAGGTCGTCTCTCTATTTCCATTTTTTTCTTTTCCCCGTTTTTTCCTCCTATGTAGATGTACAAAAGTACGCCAAAAGTGCCGCTCTGAAGCTTGGAGAACTTTCTACTTCACAGTCAATCCTCTTCCCTTTTCTTTCTCAACTTTTATAAGTGTAATAACTTCTGAGAGATATTTACTCTTGGACAAGATCGATAACAGTTTTACGATATTAATGTGTAAAGATACACTTCTTTAATTTAATTTTTATCGCCGAGGAACGTGTACAATGTGGTCACAAATTTCCATTGCCGCAAGTCCCATTTAATTTTAAACTGACGATTAGGTATCACGTATCACGTGAAGCCGATATAATTTCGCTCGAGCGTCATTCTATTTGAAAATTTACGCCATTCTTCCAACGCCGGAAAGAAGAATTTTAGTTCTAATTTATAAATTCGGTGTTTAATTAAATATAAATTGCAACTATTACGCAAGAACTCATCTACAAACTTTGTTAATGACAAATTAGAGCCCTCCTCCCTTTCAGAGTTTCGCTTTAGTCTCATTATCTCCGATTTAAGAGACGTAATATAATTTACCCCTTATTGAGAATTTTACCTTCAAAACTGTCCCTCCTGCCCAATTAAATAAACGAATGAATTTAGAAAACTGAAGCTTCTCGACTCGAGGGTCAGAAATCCCCTTTAAAATTTCAACATTTCGAGCTTGCCGATGATGAAAATACGACGAAAGTACGGCTCGTCGAACCATCGTGATCGCGTGTTTTATCAGCGCTGGCAGGGACAAGCGATTTTTCTTCGGTAAACTGCGGCCGGGGATCGCTGAACAACGGTTGCGCAATTATGCAAATTGGACCAGCGAGAAGAGCGGCATAATGTTATCTTTGTAAATATATCGCGTTGAATTCCTAAATGGAAGCTAGAGCTTCGTCGGGGCGTTCTCTTTGTTCGGGTGAACGCTGAAACGCGGGATCGATGCCTTGCCGCTGGATGATCCGGACGAACGTCGTTACGAACTGCATGAAAACCGTGGGCCACCGATAACGAGCCACTTTAACGAGAATGAGTTTCACCCTATAATTAAACGAATGCCGATACCTCTCGCGCTTTAACAGCCGGAGTTTGACGGATCTCCGCTGTCACTCGTTGATACGAAACAATCAATATAAAGAAAGCAATTATTTCGCAAATATTGCGACAAATTTCTGGCCTGGAATTTAATCAATGAAGAAACAAACTGATAGACTGAAGATTTTTAGGCATTTCACGTTATTGTTAATACAGTACTATTGTTATTAGATACTACAATACTATATTGCATTTATATAATATAATATAATTTAGTACTATTATTTCGTATTATTATTATTAAATACTTAGTATTTGTAGCATTATTAGATAAATAGAGTACAACGAAAAGTTCGTTTGGAGATTCATATTCTTGCGAGCGTGACTTTACAGATTTGAAATAGTTTTGCTTTTGAACGCGTAGCGGATGTTTCAATATTTGTAATTTTCAATATCGCGTTGCATCCTGCAAATTCTCCATAAACGCACAGACGCTGCCAATCTTTTTATAACACTTGCCAGGTTTTATCTCCGGTCTAATTAACTTAATTCCCGTCTAATTAACTTACCTCCAAGTTCAATCGCTCCCGATGTACCGAAATCGTATAAAAATCCTCGGTGCGCGAACGTGCTTCCTTTAAATCCGACAAACAAGTTTACAGAGTCACGCGTTTGCGAGTGCAACGAACTCGCAATTTTCGTCCCCGGGAGAGCATTTCACGTTAACGTAACGCCTAAATTATCGCGGTTGAGTTTCTCGGTCGCGGAGTTCGTTTAAAACGGGCCATTGGCATGATTCAAAATCAGCAGGCATAATAGCACGACCCCTCACGGGCTCGATCTTATTTCCAGATGCCGGCATTATGCGCCGTGCCGGCTGAAATTAGGAGGTTGACGTAATAACTAACAAGCGACAGCGACGAAGGCTGGCAATCTATTTGGAAAAGAATCCAGATTTCTTAAGGCCATTCAGCGTCCCGTAACTCCAATTCTTCCGAGCGTTTTTCAAAAAATCTCGGGACTCTGAAATTGGAAAAATTCAATAATACCATGTGCGAAGTAACACGTTAACGATAATACACTAATAACACATTGTTATTAAATACATATAATAATAATAATGATCTGAATTTTAATATTTTAATAATATTTTAAGAGTAATTAAATATATTATTATTTAACATATATAACTATCGATGAGATATTTCTTTGTTGC
This sequence comes from Melipona quadrifasciata, assembly GCA_001276565.1. NCBI lineage: Eukaryota > Metazoa > Arthropoda > Insecta > Hymenoptera > Apidae > Melipona > Melipona quadrifasciata. Next base: position 127,919 of record KQ435944.1, on the reverse strand, counting down.
ATAAAGTATCATTAAATGTGTTAAAATTCACGTGTCGTTGGCGAATTTCACAATACTGCAATGAATTCTGAATGTTGAAAAATTAAAAATTAAAAGTTTTCTTAATTAAAGAAAGAAATTTTTCTCAATTATATCATAAAATACACGTACAACTGAAAAAATATTATTGAAAGCATGAAAAAATGAAAATTTCTCATTTCTGCATACATAACTTTTAATCGACACATTATTATTCTCAGATTTGTTACCGCCTTTTTCCCCATTTTCTTTGGCCCATCTGCGCAACAAACGATAAAAATTCTCCGCTTAATAGTTACTCGAGAGTGTTCAAAAGTGACGAAGGACGATCGATCCGAGAAGATCTTCCTATGGTGCTTTTACTTTGAACGAGAGATCGTGAGAAATTGCACGCGTTTCAGGGCTAAATCGGCGCGATCTTTCGCAATCGAAACTTCCTGCGACTATGTTAACGGAATGTCTGCTCGCTTTCCAGAGCATGTTCCTAGCTTGTGGCTCGTTCGAATTACGATAATAAGAAATGCTTGCGTTATAACTTGCGGATCAGCTGATCGATCTTTATGTAACTGGACGAAAGAAAGCTTGGCAGACAAGCGGCGAGAAAATGTATGATATCTTTGCAAGATATCAAAAGATAAGAATAATAAAATATACAATTTAGAGGATTATTGTTACAAATAATGTTCTTTTGGTTTTAATATTATTTTGTGATTATATCGTGCGGAAATTTCTTGCCGTTTCTATTTTCGACGAACGAATCAATGGAAATTTAAAATTACCTAATCGGCATATACACTTGTGTTGTTAGTGTTAGTGTCGACAAAGAAACATTTGACATAAAATTTTCGAGCAAAGTTGGTCTTCTCTTATTTACAACGTTACCGTTCCAAAACTGAACTCTTGAAACTTTAATCGAACATTGTAACATTTCTCGCAAACACGTACAAAGGAGCAAAGAGAGAGAGAGAGAGAGAGAGAGAGAGAGAGCTCCAAACTTTTGCTCCAAGAATCTACAACATCGCGCGCATGGTAGTACGTACATACCGACATCATGTAACCAAACATCAATTTCGAACCACCGCTTTCCTTCCTTCGTTGCACAAAAATCTGCATAAATATCCGCTGTCTAACCGTTACGTAACAGAGTGTGGCATTTAGACATCAACAAATAGAAATAGCCGCCATTACCATTACCATTATCGTCCTTCCCATCGAATCATTCCTATTCCCATTCCATCGACCTGGGAGAAGACTCGTCCGATTCTCGCAAAGAAGCGTCTCGTCCAGAGTACCAAATCTCGATTGATTTCGTTAGCCGACTGTTGGCTCTCTGGTATATAAAACGTCGTCGTGCACCACGCCTGGGCACGAGAGAGTTGGATATCGTAGGTGACCAGGTAACCCGGGTGGTGCCTGGTGTTGCACTTGGTGTGGCCTGGCGTGTGGATGCCTACGAGCGTGTAGGCCAAGATGGTGGGGCGGGTGGAGTAGGAGGCTTTTGCTCTCTAACGGCCCGTTGGAACATGGACGAAGCCGTGGAATACCCGCAAACAACCTACAACCGGCAACTTGTGTATCGGCGAACTGGCGAGGGGGGGTGGGGAGAGGGGAGGGGGGAGGCAATCTCCCCCTGCCCGCCCCCTAAACCCAAGCTGGCTGGTGGGACTGCATCTGGTCTATTGCCGGCCGCTGGTACGACGTGGATTATAGTTTTTCTGGGGGGAGGGTGGTGTGGAGCGCGTTGCTTTCGAAAGGATGGTGATTGTGGAGCGTAGCCAGAGTAGAGTTAGGCGTATATAAGGCCCGCCGGCCCGGCCCAAGTCAGTCATTCACCGGACTACTAGCCCACCATACACACACCAAACATGAAGGCCTTTGTGAGTATCCACCACGGGGTTGGTGCGAATTTTCGCGGGGTGTATCGATCGATTAATCCGAGGTTAATCCTGCCGCGAGGCCTTGCTGTTCTCGAACTGTAGAATATATATTTCGGATCTCGTGTCCTCCGTCCTCGCTTTCGTCGCTTTCGTCCGGTTTCCATCGGCGAATTTCGCTAAGACAGCTCGATCGGTCTCGCGTTCGGCACGTTGTAGAGTGTTCAAAGAAGGCATTGCCTAGTTTGCACGTAGAGTTCCCTCTCGGTTCGTTCCGATAGAATCGTCAAGGATTCGATCGACTTAAAAGTCTTGGGACTCTCGCGAGTTCTCGCTCTTTGCCCGAGCCCTCACCCGTAACGTGACACCGCGGTATCGCGGCGGTACGTAAATAGCTGCAATTGCTAATCTCAGGTTCGCGTCCCGTAGAAATTCAAAGTCCCGAGAACTTTCTCGTCGTTGACGCAAACTCCGTCGTTGGCACCGTGCCCTCCACGATGTTCAATGTCACGGCTCGAACCTCTGGCAGATCGTTTCATCCTTTCTGCTCCGCGGTGTCAGAACGCACGAATCGACTTTGCCCTTCTTACGCCGTTCCATTCATGCGGCAACGGGTCTCCGTTGCACGGTACGCTGACCGCGGAACCGGTTGTAATAGCATCATCGTCATTCAGCCTGTTGAACGGTACGCGGACCGGTTCTATTCTCGGCGCATCTTCATTCACAAACGCTCCCGTTCGTCTCCTCGGCTCGCCGATTTCCCTCTCGACCTGAAAGCGAAATCCAAATCATCGTACATCGATCGTGGACGTCGTTTCGTTTCTCGGATCGCGATCGAGCGGTCGAACGTTCGAGAAGCAACGCTTCTCCCGCGCCGACGCGATTTCGCAAATCTCGCCAACGATCCGCGCGGTTTCGAAATCTGCGCGCGTCGCATCGTTCGATTCTCCTTCGCGATCTCGCCGTGTCTCGCGAGAACGCGGTTCGCCGCGGTTCGCCGCGGTTCCACGTAAACACGGGACGTGAAAGTCTCACGGCGAGGCAATTAGATACGCACGATGGCAGGGCAACAACGCGCTCCTCCAAGTGCAACATTCGAGACAGGTTGGGCGTGACGCGTCGACCGGCCGATTTTCCGTCTTCCGTCACGCGCGCGAAACACCTTCCCCTTTTCGTCCGCCTTCACGCCCGCGTTCACGTTGGACAAGCACAGGTAACTATGGACAACGATCTGGTTGTGCGAGGAAAGTAGACGAGTAGGCTACTTCCGACAGAACGACCGTTGACTGCCTCTGTTCAAACGGACGAGTTTGACTGAGTTGAAACGTTCGCGATGGACTGGAAATAACAGTATAAACTTTCTTCTCTTTGTTCGATCGTCGAACGTGTTTCTAGAACTTTGGAACGGTACATAAGTATAAAAGAGAGCGTTAAGGTTGATTGAACAGCTCGAGCCTTTGAATGTCAAAGTTGATCGACAATTTGTTCGACGATTACACAAGAATATTCTGAGACGTTTAGAGTCATTAATCCACGTGGTACGAATAAGTATCGAAGAAACTTTGACTAGACTTTTAATGCTCGGGATAAACGATCCCGACTAGTTCTCGATCGCCTCCCAGTTTTGTTTCGTTCGATTTTCTCCTCGATTTTCTCTCTAAAGAACCGCGGTTCCGTTTGAGGCTCGAGAGAACCGGTCGTTTCTCGCAATGGAAGGAAAAATCGCCTGGGGAAGCAATCGGCTCGCGTTGACTCGAAATCGTTCCTTTTACAAACGAGCAGCAGCTCTGTGTTGGCGCGAATTTCAGAGGACGTTGATCGTCCAACTAATCACGCGATTGCACGAGACGCGAACGAGTCCATCTTCTTTTTGCAAGATAGATTTACGACTGAGAACTGCAAGAAGAAATTATACATCCGTTATATATCAAAATAGCGAGACACTAAGAACTTTGTGAAAAGCAGCATCGCGATAGAATATCCATAAATTTTGCCACAGTAACTAGACAATGGCGTAGCTTCCCCTTGCACTTGACAATATTCCGAACATTCTATAAAAAGGAGATTTATTACATACCCCGAAAGAACTTTTTTCAAAATTTTCAACATAGATTTCAGTCGCGACAAAAGGATTCGATCGATCGCGAACGATAGAGAAGCGTCGAGGGTGGTTTCGTGGATCATTCGGAAACACGAAACGCGACACGCGTCTCGGAATCGTTGCGAAATTGACTTCCACCCGGCGATCGTTGCCTCGGACTTTGATATTGAACGAGGCGACAACCGGTCGCATCGTTGCTTTCACGCTTTAAAGGGGATCGCAGTCGAGGAACAACGTTTTCCCAGGTGCGAGCGAACGTTTCCCGATGCAGTGAAACGGCGATTACTCGCGCGCGCGCGTATGCCAAGCCAATCTACAACCGTGTACCGAGTATCGAAAGTGAAAGCCGCGGTTATGTTACAACGATGGTTCGTGGTAATCGGTGCCAAGTCAATGAGAATCTAAAGTCGCGGCGATGGTCGAACCAAACGCGTTTGCTTCCGTAAAACGACGCTCAGGATAGCTTCGTCCTCGTTCGTTTTCGTTCCTTTTTCCTCGCTGGATTTCACTCGCGCGCACCTTTCACGAACTTGCGGTGTGTACTCTCGAACACGTAACCGTAACGTAACGAACGCGATCGTGTTGGAAAGGAAAGGAAAGGAAAGGAAAGAAAAAAAAAAAAAAAGGAAAAAAGAAAAGAAAAAGCGAAAAAGGACGTTGGTCGCGCGACCAACAAGAAAACTAACCGGAACTGACCGCCGTGCTCGCAGGTTGTGTTCGCCTGTCTGGCAGTGGCGACGGCACGCGCCGGAATCGCGCATGGACCTGGCATTGCTCTTGCCGGTGGTCATGGTCTTGGTCTTGGTGGTCTTGGCCTGGCAGCCGGTGGAGGTGCTAGTCTCTCCGGTGGACTTGCAGCGGGTGCCGGTAGCGCGAGATCTCTGCAAGAGGGAGCGTCCAGCTTGGGCTCATCCTCTCTCGGTGTCAGCTACGCTGCTGGATCTGCGGCGGCGGCTGGCGCTGCTGGAATTCAACAGATTGTCTCTGGTGGTGCGTAACACCTGCTGCCGCGTGACGAGGAGTCGTTCTCGAGATTTACCTCGGTGGACGAGGGACGGTCGTTCACCCAGAATCATTCGCGCTTTTGTTTCTGTCGATGCAGGAGTGATCGGAGGCAGGGCTGACATTGGACCCGCCGAAGGACCCAAGGCTAACGTTGGACCACAGAGCGGACCATCTGACCTCGTAGGACCCCAAGAAGGTGCCAAGAACGTCGGTGGACCTCGTACCGGCCCAGCTGGTCTCGTTGGACCTGCCACTGGTCCGTTCACTTCCGTGGGTGCCTCAGCTGGTACCTCCACCCTCGTTGGACCGTCTCAGGGTACCGCCAACTTGGTAGGACCGTCTGTGGGAGGTGTGAACTTCTACGCTGGCAGTGGCAACATCAACGGTGACGACGGTAGCTCTGGCTCTGCTGCCGCTGGTGCGCCAAGTGCTCTCGGTGGTGCTGCTGGACTCGGTGGTGCTGGACTCGCTCTTGGTGGCGCTGGTCTGTATTCCGGTCAGATGGTCAAACAATATCAATGATAGCAACAACGATGGAAATTGAAATCGAATCGAACCGTTTAACCGACACGTTTGGTAATTTGCAGGTGCCATCGCTGTCGTGGGTGGTGGTGCCGGAATCGGCGCTGGCATCGGCGGACACGACGGTGGTGTTGCTGTGATCAACGGACCGTCTGGCGCCATCCACGCTGGACTCGGCTCTCACGGAGCTATCATCCCCGCCGCACTCGGCAAGTACTAGACGTTCTAAGGCCCCAGCGATCTCGGCTCGGCGACGGCGGCAAACCCACCACAGTCACTTACCGGTCTCAAACGATCCTCAAACGCGCTCAACGTCTTCTTCCCAAAGCTTCGTCCAATCTAGGAACATGGTCATAGCGCCGGCGTTAGTGGTGTAGTCGGTATATAGTCAGAATATATTCTAATCACACAAGT
>KQ435944.1:92192-109663 GCA_001276565.1 Melipona quadrifasciata | reverse complement strand
CGTTTTCTAATATTATTCGCGTTGAATATATTTCCTAATAAGTTTGTTCACCCAGATCGTCTAAATTAGCGATGCACGCATATACGTACGCACGTATTCTCAATAAATTTGTCTGCCTAGATCGTTGAAAATCGTGGCGACACGTTGGTTCGCTGACAAAAGCCAAGTTAAGAATCGACGAGAAACAACGATAGAAACAGACTGGAAGAGAAAATCTGCTTCTCAAGTGGAAGCGATCGTTTCACAATGAATGATCGTCGAAGGTCAGTCACAAGGGTCTCCAGCATCCTGAGGGTGGGTGTGCCGGATGCTGACCTTCTTGCACAATGGCTGTGGCTGCACCATCAACGGATATGATTTGAAGGGATCAACCAGGGGCGCGGTCGGGATCCTAGAGTGGTATATAAAGTCCGACCAAGTCGTCCGTGGGCACACTCAGCAATCGGTCGGTCGACAAGATGAAGGCCTTCGTAAGTATTCCGCGGAACGTCGGAATATCAGAACAGTGGATGGATTTCTCACCGCGTGGGACCGCCAGAGAAGTTCGATCTCACTCGAGTTTGGTGAAACGTGATTTTGTACAGTCGTGGTTACACGTCGAAGGCTAATCGCGGTTCGAAATTGTCAACGATCGAAGATAGGCTATTGATAACGTTTAGAAATTTTTTAAGAATAGTGAAGTTTCAGCGGGGACGGAAGAGTTTTAAATTTCAGTTGAACGCCTGTATGGTTTAAATATATCTACGTGTTTTGTCTTGGAAGCTTCTTAAAGAAAATTACGTTTGACTTTAAAAATCGGATCGTATTGGAATAATTTAAAAATTTAACCAAATTTGGTCGTATCTTGCGTGTTCAATTTCGAAAGTTTTGTGGTTCCGAAATCACACTGGATTTTGATTGATTAATTTGATTGAATAATATCACATCTGCGTTTGAACGCTTCGCGGTTCGAAATCAGGTTAAACGTGAAAGTTCTGAATAGAATAATTTGAAAATTTAAGTAGATTAAGTTCGATCATAGTTCGATCTATATCCTGCGCGAGTTATTTCGGAAGCTATTGCAACTCAAAATCATATGAAATTTTAAACGTCGACTCTTGATTCAAACAGAGCAAATTTACCAAATAGATTCTATTGCAAATTCAATTGGATTGAATTTAATTACACTCTACGTCTCGCGTGTTTTGAACCGCGTTAAATTTTAAATTAACATCGGCTCTTGATTTCAGAATTTAAGTAAACCAAATTAAACCATGGCATATACCCACGTGCTCCACTTCGGGAACTCTTGAAGTTTAGAATCACATTTGATTAAAAGTCAATATTCCAGTAAGACTGTTTAAGAACTTCTCAAAGTCTCACAGCGTGGATGTAAGAAATCGAACGTAACTAACTTTCCTACTTTATATAAATTTGGAGATAACTTACGATTAATTTTGGAATATCCAGTTGATTCTGGGAACTTTGTTCGCCTTCGTGGCAGCTGCACCACGACTGCGTCGGGAAGCCATTTACGGTGGATACCATGCTGGACATTACGGAGGTCACCTCGGATACGGCCATGGCGTGGCGCTCGCTGGGCCAGCTCTAGGGCCAACCAGTGTTGCTGGACCTCATCTCGGAGCAACTGTGGTGGCTGCTCCTTCCATAGGACCAGCCAAGCTTTCTGGATCCGTTGCTGGACCGGTTCACGTCTCTGGCGCTGTTGCCGGCTCCGCCGTTGTTACTGCTTCAGTCGCTGGACCAGCTCACGTGGAGGGTTACGGTGGTCCCTACGACGGTGGAGTCGGTGAGTGACCGTATCATTTCATATTGCTAACTAATTTTCTTTCGGATTTTCTAAATCACTTTTCCTTTAATGGCATTGGACGAATACTTACGCAGATATAAGAATACTGTGTACGTGTTGAATTATTAAATTATAATATATAACAATACTATGATATTATTGCAACACATGTTCAATTTTGCGTATTTTATTCTGCGGACTTTGATGGAACGATTCAATTTCATTAGACTAGATTTTTGATTTTAAGAATTTTTTTCAAACTGGTACTTTACGCGCATTTTCTACAATTTTGCATTTGTCGACTGTGTACAATTCGAAGAAATGTGCAGAAATCCGCGATTTAAACTCAAATTAAAGTAGAATGAGTACTAAGCCCAATAACGTAATAAATAACTTTGCTTGATTAACATACGAGCAACACACGTACTGTATTTCTGTATTTGTGCACTCATACACCGTACGACGAATTGAACATGAATTATCTTTTCAACTGTAATTAATACAAATCGTGATATTTGAAAGGAATTAGTTCTGAATAACTACAGTAAATTTCATTGCAAATCACTGTCTATAACGATTACCACCATATTAAGAAGTTAATATGTTGTAAATTGAACATTTACCTGTTCCTCACGAAAGGTCTCGACTGTTTAGGTCTAGGATACGCCAGTCCAGCCTACGGCTACGCCGGATATCCCGGATACGCAGGATACGCGGGACACGGTAGACACGGAGTGGTAATTGCCGGACCAGCGTCGCACGGTGCGATCCTCGCTGGTCCAGCGTCCCATGGCGCTGTCCTTTCTGGTCCACATTCCGGAAGCGCCGCTGTATCCGGCCCCCATGCTGGCTCTGTGGTAATCGCTGGCCCCTCTGGCAAAATTACTACCCACGGGACTGGTTTCGGTGGAATCCACACTGGCCACGGTCATTGGTAACGAACGGGGAGCTGGTGAAAGAACGGAAGGAATGAAATTTGAAAATCTCTCGGTCGTATCCGCTCGTGTGAACTGTCAGTGGAGTTGAATGCGATATTGATAGATCGTAATTTCAAATTTTTATCAACCTAGTATATATATATATATATACATATACATATGTTTCCGCTACTAAATATTACAATAAACACTCTATTTTTTATATTTTATACATTTTTGCGTGTTACGTGAATTTTTATACTTTTAGAATATCTTTCGTAAATGTACAAGAATTCGTAGTCTAGACGTTATGATCGTTAGATCGTTAGATTTGTCTCACGGCGATCCCCCGTTGGCGACACAATTGACCATACAACGACGATGTGTTACGAATACTTTTTGTACGCACAGTTGAAATGTTTATTTTACTTTTTAGATAATACAGATAATAAATAGTTTGTAAAACACATTGACTTTTCGTGGCCCGCTCCGCTGTTTAACGGTGTGATTTTTAATTGTCATCTCTCGCGATTAAAGTAACTAAATACGTCTAATCGTGTTGTTAACTGTTGGAAACTATGACGCGCGATGCTTTAACCCGGTTATATCGTTGCGCGTCGTCAACCTTTAAATTCGTTACGCGTCCCATTTTAATGAACTGTAAAATAATTATGCATCGATTGCACACGCGTCCCAGTTTCGTCCTTGCAAAAAGGAGCCACTTATTTCACCAGTGAAATTTCCCTCGTTCCAATATTCGATGCATTCGTTTTAAAAAATCTCCTTAAAAAGAAAAAAGAAAAAAAACAGAAAAGAGGAAGGAAATTTACAATTTCTCTAAATAAATATTCTTTCCCATCTTTGTTGTTCTCGTACTGGAATCTCGATTAAAGGAGAATTTCGTAGTTCATTCCGAGGAACGAAACTTTGATCGATTCTCTTATCTCAAAGAATCAAACGACTTTCATGGATTTCGTATTTGGAATGTGCAAAACTCCCTCGACGAGACCTCGGCGAAAAAGGATATTAAAAACCACCGCTCTCCAGTAATTGAAAATATTCCGCTTTACCTCGCATCGAGTTTTCACTTCGTCAAAGTTAATTTGAATTCGCTTAACGTACCAATATCTTGAAAGATGGGAGATTTTTTCCCCCCATTGAGGATACACCACGAAAGTTGTTGATCTGCGAGCGATCGTAATTGAAAGTTGAACATCGTTTCCCCGTTTTCAATTTCGTTAAAACGATCCGACTCGATATCGTTGCATTTTTCCGTTGCCTGCGCACCAATGGCCAAATCAATCGGACCTCTCGAAGAATTCGTGCAGATTCGATACACTCTGCCTAACAACGATCGACTGATGCACCTACTTCTCGCGAGATGGTTACCCGTGTAATTCTAACGATAAATCTTTCGGCAGAAAATGCAGGTGATTGAGTCGATCTCTCCGGTTCTCACGATCGTTCCAAACAATGGAAATAAACGAGACAATTTGACAATTGTTTGATATTCGGCACGACCTTTTCTACATTTAAAAACGACAGCCGTTCTTCGAGGTGAAAATTTACATGACTGTTTACAATGATTTTTTGGCTCAATTCTTCTCACAATACACTTTTTAAATTCGTTGATATTTGCGAATTGTGTTTCATTCGGATGTGGAAGGCATTCGGACTCGTTCGCTACGGACAATACGCACACTTTCGTTTTCGTATTTCCGAGAAATTTTGCGTTTTTCGGGATTCTCGACATTCAACCGCGCACGCATCCAGGTTCCAAAGATACTGATGTTACAATCTGCTACATTCTCCCTGCTTCGTGACACGTGACGCAAGAAAATATATAGATAGTGTGCTATATTTTATCCCGGAATGGAGCTCGAGATAAACCATTTAAATGACCATTGTTTCGTCATGAAAATCAATCTTAAAAAGAAAGAAACGGCACGCGGTAATTGTCGTGTTCAGATCGCGCGATAGAGCCAGTGGCTCGAAGGAACGAATTAACAGATAACGCGTATCTCGTGTACGACCTTCGGTGAATTATGCGCTATCGTGATTCGTTAGTCCGGCGTTATTCCGAGTGGACCGCGCCCGCACACCTGTGTTCGCCGCGATCGATCTGCACGCGGGCTGATTTTTCTTCGGACGATCGTCACGAAACCGACGACGACGCGTTTGTTTGACGATCGTCGGACCGTGTCCGCGAGTCAAACGTCTAACGACCTTAGACACGATAACGATCGCCATCGATATATATATATATATATATCGTTCGCAACGTGTCGAGCAGAACACATCAACTTTTTACAAATAAAGGTTATTCGCTGATCCTTCCATTTCTGAATCATTCCTTTTTTCTGCTTCGCGTCCGTGTTGACACTTTGATCGAATTTAATTTGAAAGAATGCAATTTTAACAGTTTCTTTGTAACTTTAATTCTGCAATAAGAGACTATTTCGCAGTACGTTGATATTCACAGTTATTTTGGAAAATTGAAACTTTTATCTTACACTTTGCTTTATTTTTTTTTTTTTTTTATCGAGGAAATTAAGCGAGGATTTGATTCCTTATTCGTGCGATTCTTCGTTACAATAATGAATACTGTTTTTTTTTTGGTCTTGAATTATTAAGTGTCATTCGGTGCACTTTAAAAATCATGTTCACTTAACTTGAATCTTGTTTCTTGAACTTGATTTCCATTGTCAATTTGTAATTAACATAAAAATTAAGCGTTACTATATTTGTTTATCCAAGTTCGGAAACTTTCAGTGTTCGTCGTTAGGAGAACTTCGAACAATAAAATTACATGTCACTTGTAGTTTCTTTTTCTCCGTTATGAACTGGAAATCTTAAATCAAATTATCATCGAGTACGAGCAAAATGTAACATGTCGAGGTGTATCTTTTCGTAATTGAAATCCTGCTAGTTTTATTAAAAACACGAGGAACATTAAACATTCTGAATAGTTTCTGTTTCAATCTAAAATCTAGAGTCAAACGGCGAAATGAAAAGCGTAGAAAAATTCAATTTCAGTTTTATTTTCTCGTGGTTCTCCTTTTTTTTTTTTCATTTTTTTCATTTTTCAAGCCGAATCATGCCCCGCGAAGTTGATTTAAATCACGCGAAACACTGGTTTATTTGTTGCAATTTTGCTGCGAGCACAACGCTAGCGCGGAGTTAAAAGGAAATAAATGATGCGCTCTAATTTCGACTTCGACGCATGGAGTCGTGAGTTATTCATCAATTCTACACTTTGTCCCGATGTGAAATTACGAGCAGAGAAAATACGTCCGTTTGACGACCGATTTTGCCTGAGAATTGCACGTTTCAAAATGCACGCTTTTTATTTCGAATTTCTGCTGCGAGTATGGGAAACTTGCCGATCGATTTCATAAATGAGCTCGCTATTGTCTGTGCAAATAAAATTGCAGAAGCAAGTTATTAGTTTTCTTTTTTTTTTTTAACATTGAATATCAATTACGAATTATAATCGAAATAAATTGAACATTTAAAGCTGGATGTTGTAAAATTCACTGAAAATTAAAGCCAGAAGGATTCTTTGTAAATTTGTATTATATAATTGGCGAAATTACGGCAAATGGTTTTCGTTTTATTTTCGAAACGTTAATTTGAAACTTCAAATTTTAAACCACCAGTTTTCTTTAACTTGGTACTTAGTAAATCTTCGAAACTATTTGAGAAGCCAACGTGATAGTTGTATTAATATATACTTATATTTCTAAGTGACTAAATTAATCAATTAATAAATTGCATACCAACAATTAAAAATTAAAAACATATATTAAATGCAGATTTATACACATTTATTTTTCAGTAATACCAATTTTTAATGTAACATATTAAATAATGACCCACTCTAGGTTTTTATATAATGTTTCGTACAATCGAGATAGCCACCCCAGTACAATACATACAGAGTGTACATACTACGAAGCGAAAGAAATTTACTAAAGTAGTTCGATACAGCGAATCGAGTTTCATACTCTGTTATTTTCATTACTAGATTAATTAAAACTTAATAGAGGATTAAATTTTAGTATCTTGCAGACAATTACCTTAATAACTGTTTCATTCAATTTTGTCATTTCAGCAAGAATTCCAAAAATTTGAATACACGTTCTGTGGAGAATAGTTCCAATATCGGATCTAATATTACTTCTAGCAATAACAAAACTACTTCTAATAACGTAGAGTATTCTGGTACATTGTACATTGGAAATGAACACGTCTATCGTTACGCGGAATAATCGGAAAATTACGAAAATCAACGTATAACGAAATAATCTTCTTACGTAAACGTTTAGTCAGATACAAAATATCGAATCTTTGTAACTGCAGTTTGTTAACTATCAATCTTCGATTTAAATTTCAAATTCGAAATTCCACAGGATCGCAAATTAATTTCCCACCTAAATCGGAAACCCAAATGAATTCACACCGCGAGCGTGACTTGACGTTAAAAGTAAAATAAGAAAATGCGACAAAGTTATAAAATTGCAAAACTTTCGGCCGATTGTGCAACGATCGATTCCTGATATTAGCTAGATCTTCGCTGTAATTTCGATTCGAACATGGATCGTCGAATTAAAATCGTCGAGTTACGGGAATTTCACCCTGTCCAACCGTGCGAGCAAGACACCCCGGCTCGTATTTCATCGACGAACGCGGCGGATCGCGATAAATCAGTTAGGCTGTCTCGAACAGGAATTGCAAGTTGAACAGATGCTTGACTACCGTGGACATTCCAAGCGGATCGATCTCGTTCTCGTGCGCGAGGCAAGAAGGTCGGATTGTTTTCGCGAAGTCCCGCGACTGTCGTTAGACGAGACGAGAACGAGAGGGAGAAGGTGTGGCTGATAACGAGGTAGATACGGTTGTGGCTGGGTTGTTAATGCCTCGTGAGTTGCCGGTGATCGAGAAACGGGCCCCCGACCGATGGATCCTTCGACGCGCCGCTGCTCGTGCATCTCCTCGACGATCCACTGAATGGCCTGAGAATACAAAATATCATGGACAGGGCGACAGAGAGAAGCTGAAGATTCGTTCGGTCGATTTCACGATTTTTTTTTTTTATTTATAGTTTAAATTATAATTTAAATTAAGTATAATTTTTTTACTGATATAACTAGATACGCGATTTTTAGGTATGATTTTAGGCGTGACAGGGATCACGGTTTTGAAGTAAAGTAGTAATACGCGAATGTGTGTTAAAAAATCAAGGATTTGCACGCGTGTTTGATATTAAATATCTTTCCATACACGTATCTTATAAGTTTCTTTACGCGTCTTTAGTTCAAGAAACTTGCTGTCGAGTTGATAAAGAACAGAATCCGCAGTTAACAAAGAATAGTTGACAGTGATTCTTCAATTCAACCGAATAGATCAAATTTTTCAAAAGAAGGGAAGCCCTCGTCCAAGAATGTGTGATACAAGAACAAACGGATCCTTCGAAAGCCACATTCGTCGACATTAAAAATTGGAAAGTAAGAAGAAAGTAACAAATAAACTCGAAAAAGAAAAAAGAGAAATTAAGTAATTTCTTGAGAATTGGATCGATCGATCCATCTAAGGACTTTGCTTCTGGACGCGTTGCCTCGTACACGTAATCGTAATGTGAAATGGACGGTTAAGGATGATTTTTCGCATGGACGACGCGCAATGGGGAATATAGATCGAACGTGATCGTAAAATCCGTGGATATTTAAAGGTTATACTCGAGCCGAGGTACGATCTCGCGGAGGATCGTTCATCAACTCGGGGAAAATAACTCGTTATTTTTCAGCGGAGCAAGCAACGGATATTTATATGGTAGGTAACGGCGTGTTTCGGAGTCAGAAGATCGGTCTGAGAACGGGATAAATCTCCGAACGCGCGCGTACGTTCCGTGCTCTCCTCGTGCTCGATCGTTATTCATTGCGCGATCCGCCTCGCTCGTGTATCAAGCGTAGATTAAGAAACATGGTTCCAATGCTACTTAACATTTTGTACATGGCCATTTGTTGTTAAAATTAATAGTAAAATTAAAGGTAATTTAACTAAAGGGGAAAGATCCATTAATGAAAATGCATATGCGTCGTCGACCTTGTTGGACTTGGTACAATTTTCGCTGTACTCGTGTTCCCGTAACAGTGAAATTTCTCGAAAGTCTTCAGCAGTACGTACACACCATCGACCAAAAGTTTTCATCTTCAACTTTTACAAATCTCACGAAAAAGGAAGATACAAGAGAGACAGTGTGTCTCAAATCGCGAGTAAATACGAGAAACGTTTCTTACCTGATGGCGCGGATATTCAAATTCAACGAAAGCCGAATTCGAAGGTCGAGGAAGCAGAAGAGAGAGACAGCCTCGACGAAAGGTGGATTCTCGTCGCAGGGTCCATCGATCGGTGGCGTTCCTCGGTCTGCCTGTCCTCTGGTTAAGTCGAGGATCGGTGAAATATCCCCGCGCGGACGACGGAGGCCACCAAGATTCCGAGCAGCGACTTTCCGTCAGCCATCACGAAGGAACATTGCCGTGCAAGTTGATGCTAAGTGAGCTTTTATAGGCGACACACGCGAGCACGTGGGTCGGTGAACTTATCGGGGGTAAGGGCGGGGCTGGTGGATTTCCTGGCCGCGGTTTCCTGGAGCGTGACGGGGTGAAAAAGCTCGACCGATCGGGACAAAAACGTTTAAATACGGTGACGCAACGTTGGATCGTGTTGGAGACACCACGCCCAGGTCGAAAAGAAAAATGATCGACGCGTTGGATTCGTACGAAGGCCTGCGTTTAAGCAGCGAGTTATATACGACCTCTTTGTGTAATGAATAAAAATACATTCTTCGTTCGAACGTGTTCGTTGATAGATTCTTTTCACGTTGATAATATGTTATAATATAATATAATTTCTGTGACGTGTCTTTGCCAAGACTTGTCAGACTAGCCCGAATTTTTTACTACGTCTGTGTACATAAATTTCTTTCTCCGAATGGTCGACAAATTAAAAGTGGTGACTTTTGTAGCTTTGTGAAATTCCTATTTGTCACGCTTCTTCGTTTACTTATATTTTCGAATTTTTTTTCCATATTTCGCGCAGTTTCAATTTTAGAATAGAAAAAATTCCTGAACTTTGTTTCGCCCAAATTGACCGTAAACCGGAAATAAAATCGGAACAAAGTGGAGAAACGGCCATGGGTATTGACAAACGTTGACCTAAACGTGGTTTGATAATCCTGTTCCCACTTTGAGATTTGTAATGGTGAACCAGTTACACGGAGTTGACGATACGCATTATTTCCATGGACAAAAACCTAGCCACGGGCACGTCCGCGTTCGCGTTGCACTATTTTTTCATCCACTCCATTCGAGACCTTAAAAACGGCTTCGTATAAAAATCTCCCCTGGCCGTAAATCAAATACCTTGTCATTTTTGATTCGACGTTCCTTTATGCCCACCTGTCGCGGCAAGAAATATGTTCCCTGTTCTCGATTCTCTACGCAAAACGATTGGCCATCGCGCCGATGTCCCGACGTCTGATTCTAACTGCAACCTACGATTTCAATTTCAATTTCAACCGGGTCGTTTAAATGGCTCTGTCGCGAAAAAATTACGTTCTTTGTCGAATCTTCCGACTTTATAGGTAAAATGTAGTGAAAAAAAGACGACGATCATTGTGAAATGTTTGGAATTGGACAGCGGGAAAGAAAATTGGTTAATTTTATTTATATTTTGTGGGATGTAATTAAAATATTATTGAAAACACTTTGTAAATTGTATTTTTAAGAATTTTATGTTTATTGTAGTTGGTATTTAGTATTAATGGAAGGTGAAGGAAAATTGCGAGTGATTTAACAAAATACACGTGGTGAAACGGATCCATCAATTTGGGTCGTGATGTGTACGAATGGTCACCAGATACGGCTTTTTATTCCGCGATGCGATTGTAAATAATATTCATAAAAGCTACACAATGTGATAAACATTTTTGTGAAAAGCAAAACAAAAAAAAAAGAAGGATAGAAATATTGCGAACGACGAGTATGTTCAATGCTGAAACAACCCGATAAATAAAAATAACCGTAAAACTCGGCCCACGTCGAGTAAAAATCAAAAATATCATAACATTTCGCATCAATCTTCGAGCGTGGAAAAATTGAAATCGAACGAAGAAAAATAAAAACTGAGAGATGCCAGTGTTTCGTGCCAAAGTGGAAAAAAAAAATCGAAATAAAAATTGACAAACGACAGGCTGTGATCCAAGTATAAAAGTTCAACTCTCGTATTACAGAAGCACTCGGCGTGTTTCAAAATGCAAAGAAGGAAAATCCACTTCTCCGGCGATCTTCGCTGAAGAGACGCCCCTCGAAGCCGATCTCGCTGGCGCGAGAGCAATTATTCGAACAATCGCGTCGCCGGTCACCTTTGCCACCTTCGAAAGTGCGCGCTACGCCCAACAATGATATTTGAAACGATCCGTGGCACGAGGCTCGCTGATCCATTGCGAGGCTGGTGCCACCGTGACACGCACGCCGTGTCCGACTACAATGAGATCGTCATTCCAGGCGACAATCGCGGCTTGGGGACGACGAGCGTGGGCTAACGCGACCGAGTGCCTCGCCTAAACGGATGTACAATGTTACAATGACGACGCATACTGGCACGCTGCTCGGTTGTCGGCTGCCTCGCGGTAGATCCGTGTTTCATTGTTTAGAAAATCGACGAGAAGGAAATGAAAACGACTCTTCTTCGATCGCGAAGGTCGTGATGGCAGGTTTCTCCGACCTTGAATGTGCAATACAGAGAGAGATCGCTATTCTTGATTTCTGCGAATCTGTACGTTGCAACTACACGTTGCGCTGATTCGTTCCTACGGACGAACGATTATTGGAATTAATTTTGAACGATTATTGGAATTAATTCGACATTTTCTCTCTTTCGGAGTATCATTAATTTTGTTCGAATAATTATTAGTTCGAGTGACGATATAACTCCTTCGAATGCTAACTCCTTTCGATTCAAATTGAACGTGGCCGGCAAAAAGACACTGACATTTGCGGAGTTACGGATACCGTAGCGAAATTACTTCTTTCACCTACAGCTTTGTGTTTTACGTTTCGACGCATTCCGCGAGACGTTTATGAGCATTTTAACGACGCGATAAAGTCGAAACCGATCTTGCCACCTCGATCACTTTTTGCCCCGCGTCGTTCGCCAAAAAATTCGCTGTTAATTAAACGACGTTTAGGAGAGGGGGGGAGGGCGATTAATTATCCGCGACGAACTGCCACGAATAAAAAGCCCTGTCGGAGGAATCTCGCTTTCACGCAAAGTCCTGTTCCACAACAGGTACATACAAAGTCACTTTGGTGAGTCGGTATTTTTTCTCCCCTCGCAACATTTTCAGCCACAAAATTCCCCGGACCGTGACCAGACCCCGCGTCCGAGCCATTCAAACAGTTCTCAAACTTACGTTCTATCAACGCGCCGATCTTTCTGCTCGATAGAATTGCCGTGTTCCGCCGCGTACGCAAGGACACGGGGGCAATTGCAAAGAAAAACCGCCGCCGCTGAAACGGATGCAACGGGCACGTTGGATCGAGAGCGGGCGACCTCCGGGGAAACCACCATGGCGCGAGGTGGTGGGCTGCACGAGGCGTTAAACCGCGCTCTGTGTGTCCGCGTGTCGCCGCCGTTTTTCTCGACCGTGTTGTCTCAATGCCGATAAGCCGGGGAAACGGCCACGCGCGAAGAATGTTTGGCGTGTCCTGTGTGCCCCGCCCTTGGGGTTGGCGGGAGCGATCGGGCGCTCGGAGCACAGACAATGCTCCCTATAAAAGCACCATCCGAGCAGCCAGATGCCAGCACATCCACTGCAGCCAGCATCGAGGCAGACTTACCTTGCTAGCTTAGCAACTGAGCAGGCCCTTTCCACGAACCACTCGCGACATGTGCACCCTCGTAGCGGTCTTCCTCGTCGCTGCCCTCTCGGTAGCGGCTGCGGCTCCGTCGGCGCTCCTGGCACCCGGGGCTGCCTTGGCCGGCCCTCTGCTAGGCCCCGCTGCCCTCAGCGGACCGATCGTGGGACCTGCGGCCCTTGCCGGACCGGTGGCTGGACCTGCTCGCCTGTCGGGAGCTGTCGACGGCGGTGCCGTGGTGACCGGAGCAGTCGCTGGCCCCTCGCTAGTTTCCGGAAGCGTTGCCGGTCACGCTGCCGCACCCTGGCCCGCTGTTGCTGGCCACGCTGCCGCACCCTGGCCCGCTGTCGCTGCTCCCTGGGGTGCACCATGGGGTGAGTAGTCACGAGCGCTTTATCCATAGGGATAAAAGATTCGTTCGGCGCAATTGCGTTTAACAGAAACAACGAGTAGATGTATGTTGATGTTGAATACTAGTAATTCTTGGACTATATTTATTGCAAGTATCAACTTTCAACACATTGTACATATATCCGTTGGATAATCGAAGATGACAATCGAGTACGAGATTAAATCCAGTTCGTCACATCGTCAGACATGTGAAAATAAGAGAACAGTTCGTTAGATTGCAACAATCACGTTATTGAAAAATCCCGACCGTCATTTTTCTCAATTATACTTTCAGTTATACTTGTATTGCAATTTCACGCAAGTAACTGCACAAGTTATGCATACACGCAGCGAAACTAATAACTTGTTGTCTTCTCTGAGTAAACGAAATTTTAGTTGCGAACGTTAAAAAAATCACACATGGGGGAATAGCATGCATTTGACCTTTAGAGTGAATATAGTCTGAAATAACGTTCGATTTTACACTCTTTTTTTTTCGCTGCCTTGATTAGACACATTGTGATAAACCAGTTCCATATACCCCCGTATAACAGTGGGCTTAAACTACGAACGCGCAACGATCCAAATATATTGCGAACGCGATTCTGACAATAGACAATAAATTCAGCCACGCGTGGTAGTAGCCCGATCTCTATTCATCTACGCGACGTTCATTCGTTTCGAATGGCCGTGTTTTATCGCGGCTTCATTACAATTTGCACCGTTTATCTCGCGTTATCGCAATACACGTTGCATAATTGAGCTTCCTGAAAGTCGGACTGGTCAGCTCCATTTTGCTTCTCAGGTTCCTGAGTTTATTAATCAGCCGTGCGATCGTGTCATTCAGTAATTAATATCCCATAATATTGAATGTAGATTAATACGTTCAATAATATTTGGATAATAATAATAAATGGAGGCAGTATAAATAATCGGTTTGGAGATACGTTTTCGGAAATAATAATGTTTATAATTCTCATTTCCCTTTACGCTTTCGCCTCGGTGAATTATGGAATTGAGAGCCAAAAATAAATATACGCGCCTTAAAAAATGAAGTTCGGTGTATGTTGTTAATACTGAGATAGTAACACGACAGTATATAATTCAAACAGAATGAAAGATTTATGCGGGGACACAAAACACGCCGCGAAGACCGATCGTTACAAAGTACCAAATCAACTAATTCTTACAATTTCCAGAGCCAAATTCTCAAATAACAACTCGACACACTGTTCATAGATGACTAGTAGAAATTTTTGCATCGCATTAATTTATTTTGTATTCTAAAATTCAGATTTATAGATTGCAAAATATAATCGATATTCGAAAATTTCTAGAAATATATCGTCGAGATGTATCGACTCATTGTACGTACTTCTAATAAAACTTTTTCAAGTCGAAATCTAAACGAGACGACTGAACAATTCGAATAACAAGAGTCCGCTATCTCGTCCATCGCCATTTCTTCGTGTAACAAGAGCTGATGTTCCTGTAACTAGATTTATGCTCACTTGCACAAACCACGTACGGTTATTACTCGCATAATAGGAAATTCAGCGAACGAATTTGGTAAATTGGACGCTGGCTCGGACGAATGTAATCCTTGGTGTACAGCAGGTTCCGTATTAATTTCGTATTATCTGTTCGCAGGAGCGGTGCTGGCTGGACCTGCAGCTGCTCCGGCTGCTCTCGCTGGCCCCATCACGGCTCCGGCACTGATCGCGGGACCGTCCGGCAGCATAGCGGCTGGGCCAGCCGGTGTCGGGAGCATCCTTCGTGCCGACGGACACTGGTAATCGTGTGGCTCACGCTGGACACCCGTACAACACAATGACATCTTCGACTGATCTCCTCCGATGCCTGCCATTTTGAAACCGACCACGCGCCACGATCTCCGTCATTTACCGCTAGTACCTCCGTTACTCTATCTTTTATATGTATTCCGTGTACATAACAATGTATCGTTTATATGTTTATTTTGTGTAATAATAAACGCATGCCACTTTGGAGAGGAATTATTCACTGTTCGTCATTTTGTTTAGACAGCTATCCTTTTCTTCTTTTTCTTCCTTCTTATATTCGAACAGCACGTTTGCTGGAAATTTTTGTGTACTTATAAAAAATTTCGCATAGAAATTGTACATAACGCTCGTGTTATAAGAAGATAATATTGAATATCGAAAGTGTAGTGTTTTTCATCATTTTTTATCCGGTTCCAGTTCTCAATGATATCCTTAAGAACATGAAATTTTATAGTCTAACAGTCGTGATAATTGGGATACTAATGAAATATTTTCTATAATATACATACACAAATACAAGTGCCCGAATATATATATATATCATACAGTGTCTTTTAATCGGCGATTGACAAACAGCCAGAAAAAATTTGTAATTGTGTAATTGTAAATCTCCTCGAAAACGTTACGAGTGAAAAAAATCTTTATCCACGTTTATCCAATTATTTATCCACGTATCAAAAAAATACATCCACAACTTCTAGCTTCGATCGGCTCTCACGATTCGCCAGAATTGTTTCGCCAAATATTTTTCCTCGCTCTGTCGCGTCTGACACGTTTAGGCTCGTTGATTGTTTGGCGTAGAAAGACAATACCGAAAGTTTCGCGCATCAGTCGCAATTACATCGTCAGAACACTTCCGTGCTTGAAACTTTGAGGAACGCCATTGTCCCCGTTACAACATTTAGTCTTTTGTTTCGCCCGAACTCGAGGACGCGTTAAACGAACTTATTTACCCGGGACAATTGAAATTTGCGAAACAATGCTTGCTTGTTCAAACCGCCGACTCTTCGAATACTATCCATTTTCTTCCCGTCCAAAATTCGACCACCTGAACAATTATTTTTGACGATGCGCGACCATTCTCGCCGGATTTCGACTAACATTCTAACGTTGTATTATACATAATGAAAATAAAATATAGTGGAAGATCTCGATTATACAAATTAACGAGACAAGCTCGAGTAGTATAGAACAATACCTTTTCATGTTGCAAAGAGATTCTGTTTTATAATCCATTTCAATGATTTTGATAGACGAAGATAAATATTATAAATACACAAATAATAATATAGATATAAAATAAAAAAGTTCGAAACGATGGTAGAAATTCGTAATTTTTCATGGAAATTTAGAATGACGCACAAATTCAGGAGATGTCGGGGTTTTTTTTCGTAAAATACGTGATATTTTAAAGATTCGTATCGAGTGTAACATACTTGAATTTACCTGTATGTAACTTTCGACAACATTCTATTCCGATTGTCACTCTATTTCTCACGTCCCCTTTCGGCGAGTAGAAGAATAAAAAGAAATTGTCGATTTAAATTCGCAACCAACACGTAATACGCTAGAGACGCGTCAGAAGCGGGATCCTTCGGCGAATCTGCCGCGTCCGTGAAATACCTCCTACCTCTCCAATACCTCTACGATCTTGTCTCCGAACAATTTCACAGCCGAACGGTCAAAGCGAAGACGCCGATTGCTCAGCGATTGCAGCACGGGCCCCGCGATTAAAACGACACCGATCGGTAAAGCGTTGCTCCAGCTTTGGAATATTATCGTCGACGTAGTGGCGTGGCCGGTCTCTATTTCGCGGCCCATTGTACGGTTGACAGTGCGTCGTGGGACGATACCTGTCCACCTTTGCCGGTAATTATAGGAAATTGCTTGAACGCCGCTCCAATCAGCCGAGTATTCACTCTCTGTTCGTGCCTGATGATGATATCCGAGCGTAGCTTTGTCCGCTAAACCCCCCCTCCCCTCTCTCTCTCTCTCACTTCATTCACAGTTAAGAGCAAAATACGCCAACAATTATAGATTTCGCATATATAAATCTACGTTGTTACGTAAATTAAAATTATTGCGCACGCTGTTTAAGATTTTTACACGCCTTGAGTTTTGCCAAGTATACATTCTGTCCAAATGATCATTAATTTATGACGAAAATAATTTCGTTTCGACCGCGGTCCCTTCCCTCCGCCTCATTATGCCGTTTCGCGTGGGTGCCGCAATTGTTGAATATTCACCGAGTAGATTGTAATAATTGATGTAACGTCGTGGCAAACTGAGCGTTATAATATGCACCTCCATGCATGGAACAACGTGATCGTTGCATTTATATTTCTTCATGAATTGTTACGCTAATGGTGTAAATTGTTATATTAGGATGAATTGTTTCGTGACATATTTATATATAATACCAAAAATGATGGTAATATCTACAAGCGATCGTACGACGAGAAATTGGAAATGACGATGCATAACAGGGCAGAGAGTACAAACGAAAGAATAAATAGTGAATGGACCTGGAGTTTTTCGACGTGGAAAAAAGTGCACGTAATGCGAAAAATCTTCCAACTGAAAACTCTCAAATTTACGAAGGCTCCCAAATTGCGGAAGCATTCACCGCGTAAAACAATTTTCTACCGAAATT
>KQ435944.1:62240-80298 GCA_001276565.1 Melipona quadrifasciata | reverse complement strand
ATAACAGTCGCTAAACTATCGCAAATGATCAAATTATCTGTAAATCATTTCACACTAAATCCTTTTTGGTCCTTTTAGCCACTATTCTCTAGCTGGCTCCGCGCAATATCCTATTCTTAAACAACTTTCTTTCTACATTACCAAAAATTACTACCATTCTCGAAATACCCTCAAAGTATTTCATAAAAATCAGCTTCGTCGACAAACTTGCTTAAATCTTCATCGAAAAAACTTTCAGGTGGTCCTCGTAATCGCTTTGGCTGTTGCCTCAGCCAGCCCCGAACGTGAACGTCGCTCCGTAGCGGGAGTCCTGGGACTCCCCGGATCAGTGGTGTTGGGTGGAGTACCTGGAGTGGCCCTAGCTTCACCATTGGCTCACTCAGTGGCGGTTCTTGGGCCCGCTGCCCTACCAGCGGCTGTGGTTGGGCCTGTTGCCGGTTCTGCCGCGGTCGTGGGACCATCCGCCGGTCCTGCCGCAGTGGTTGGACCCTCTGCAGGTGCTGCCGCAGTCGTGGGACCAGCCGCTGGTCCCGCCGCGGTTGTTGGGCCCGCTGCTGGTTCTGCTGCGGTCGTAGGACCGGCTGCCGGTAATCGATACTCGTTCCATCGCTTTAAACCTGATTAGCTCTGAACGTAGAACCTGCAACGTGAAGTAAAGTTTGGTAATTATAACTGTTCGGACAATGAACTGTGTAATCGCACGACTGCCCGACCGTCGGAACTTGGAAATAACTTCTGGTTGATAATTCTGGCTAATAGCTAATGCAGATTAACGGTAACTTGATTCAGCGACGAACGTATTGAATTACGCGTGTGTTATGTTACCAAACTTTATTATTATCGGAGATAATTATACTAAAATATGGCTGTAACAACGAGGCTACATTTTAGTTTGCATCGAGGTTGAATAAATTAGAGTGAATTAAGTACGATCAGCCGCGAGATCTGCAAATTTCAAATATTTAAACGAGAATAACGTTCTGAGGCAATTTACGGGGGACTGATTTATTTTCCAGCTGATGTTACACATTGATTCCGAAAAAGAGGAAAGATGTTTCTTGTGTTTATTTATTGGGAAAGCTATGCAATTATCGGGCACGATGCACGAAACGTGTTCTTCTTATTATTGTATAATATTATAGTCAGAACGCCGATACAAACATTTCTTTCCAACGAACGTAAGAAGTACTGTCAATATTTTACAAGTGATATAATTTCAATTAACAAATTAATTAAGATTTGTAAAATGTCCAGAGCTATTTTTTTCTTTTCTTTTTTAATATTTTAAATATGTGAAGTTTGACAGATGGACGTACATAGATTCTTCACTTCTCTCAAAAGCTCTACATTTGATAGCAAGAGTCAAACAACGAAATTGTTTCCATATAAATCACAGTAAGGCGAGCAAGCGTAATAATTTGGCAGAAGAATTTGCATAGACGTAGATACTGAAGACAAATCGTTTAATGATATATGAATCGAAATTTAACGATATCGTACGTCAGAGGAAGACTCAAACGAGCAGAAACGGAAAATGAATCTTTTTCTCTTGGCATTAGGTGCTGCGGTGATCTCTGGTCCTTCAGGAGCTGTGTTGGCACCGGGACACTGGTAGAAGGTCAACCGCGACCCCTGGACTCCGTCTCAAAAGCAAAAGACAACTCGAACGATCTCTCTCGTGAATCTGCAAGCGGCTACTCAATCTCGTCAATCTCCATCAGTGGGACTTCGATCAAAGCTCAACGTCGTTTCGACCAAGAAACACCTCCCGAAAATGACAATCTTCTTCCTTCTATCACGCTCGAATGAAAAGGAAGAAAGAAAAGAAAGGGACAACTGTCAAAGCGGCCGAGTTTCCGCACGATATTTTTTTACCGCGATTTATCTCCCCTTTGTAACTCGTTGCACCCTCGATACGCTTTATCTAAGTTAATAAACGAAGCTCCATTGTACGATGGTTTGTTTCTGGAATACGTTCGTTTCCCGAACACGCCTTAATCCCCCGATAACCGAAGCGAAACAACAACTCGTTTAATTGAAGTTTAAATACTACTTGGCCGGTGATAAAAGTTAGCAAGCGCTCCGGGTCGTCCTCCGAGGACCCAGTTTCTAATTGGACTGTTAAACGTTATCGTTGTTCCTTCGGTCGTGGCCGTTGCCAATGAAAGGACACGTGAAATAATGAATCCGCCGCTACTTCCTCGCTGGCCCGCTAGCCAACGCCGCCTGCAACTTGAAAACTGTTTCGTTTAAGGTGCAAATAACTTTCCTCCGTTATAAGTTGGATTGCAAACTGCGCGAAAGCGACTGCGAATTACGAAAGGATCGTTCGAGTTTGTGAATTCAATAGAAACTGGCACCTTGTTCCACTTCCGGACGAAGATTAACGCGATGTTTCGTTTCTAATTGATTTGTATTTTATCGACCCATGCGAGATAAAACCGTTATATTCGAAATTTTTCAATGGTTTTACAATTTTACGAAATTTAAATAAATTGGAGCGATTGATAACATTACGATAAATTATTGCTCGGCTGACGAGCGATAATTCTGTTTATTAAGCGCCGAGTAAATGCACCTTCGATTAAAATTGAATTGAAACGTAACAACGTGGCGAATTGATTTTTTTTTTTTTTTTGTTTCTTTGAAAAATTCGTGACTCTGTCGCTGACGCGCGCCGACAGAACTCCGAATTTTACGAAATTTATCATTTTAGGCATACAATTCCTTCGATAAAACGGAAAGTAAACATCGAGTGCAAATTGGAAATTTAAATTGTTCTTATCTTTATTGCCTCCTAGCAACAAGAAATATTATCCAATCACTAAGCAACTAAATAAATATTTCAAGTATCAAAATACAAATTAAATGTTGAAGAGTTGTAATTGCAACATTATATTACCAAGATTGGTAGACTAATTAGATTTGAACAGATCTATTATATTTATTTAAAATCTAATCGTATTTTCTCGCGACGACAGAGAAATATCTTGCACGATTTTCTCTATAAACTTTTTTTCGAAACATTGTCGAAAAAACAGAGACTCGAGGAACGCTCTCAAATTGAGTGACACGTGTCAAACGTTTCGATTAGAAATGATCAAACGAGCTTCGTTGTCTCCCATTCTCTGTGCCTTTTCCACGTGCCGAGACACAAAGTCCACGCGAGCGGAACGCAAATTAGAGATTTCGAAACGAAAATCGCGGAATTATAGAGGGAAGCGGCGGCAGAGTCGTCCATTGTGTTATAACGTGGAAACGCGTTTAATTATCGCACTTCAATTACTTTTGACGCGGGATAATTATTAAATCGATTCTTTGGCCGAGCGCCCCAACTGTTGCGTTAATGGCATACATTTGTAATTAACTGATTAATCGCGCCACTCGTATGTTTACACGTTGAATGCGTTATTAACGCGCGGCCCGCATAACCGCGATAATTAATGCACGAATCGAAAGGCCAAAATAATGCCAGACATTTTGCACCGCTGCGAATTTTCCCGACGATACGTATTTTAATTAAATTGTTTACGAGCAATTACGTGACCGGTACGTTTCAGTGCGATTCTACCTGCAATTTGCCGCACTTTGCCAACCTAACCGATTAGACGATTAATTTGTTCGATACAGCAGTTTGGATTGTCTTTGGATTAGCAAGAATGTTATTATACTTTGGTTCCCTCGATGGAGGAAGATTACTTTGTCGACTTTTAGACGAAAATTTAGCACTCTGCCGCAAATTTCTTTAACGTTTCGAATAGCACGAGGGTATCCTATACAGGGCGATTCGCGTAACTCGCGCAACGCACGAAATAACTTTTAAATTATGCGTCTGATGGAAAATTGTTTGACGCGGAAGTTGCAATTTTTCGAAATTCGCAAGGTAATCTTCATAAATCAAAAGAATATTAAACTCCAAGTTTAATGAAGAAAAGTATTAAGCCACGTTGGCCCTAAATTTAATTTATTATTCAAGGAGATATTTTGCGATAATTTCTAATAGCTTGATCGAACAGTCATAGAGATATGACCAAAGCGAAGTGAAAAGTACAAACGGACTAATGTACCAAAAAATATAGGGATCGAAGAGAGGTTTCGAGGGGAGAACGCAGACACACGATGCCTTGTGTAATATTTAAAACAAGTTTATTATCTGATGGTGAAATTTAAATTACAGTGGGATAGGGGGAGGGGGGAGTGTGCAATTTTCGCTGATGCCAATTGTGGGGGATTATCGATCAGAATTAAGGCCGAAAGGGGACATTGATCAGGTGTGACCAATCGCTGAATTCGAATTTTTCCACGACGAGAAATAAAACGTTTCCCATCGTTGGTGTATAGTATAATACTTCAGGTCCAGTTACGCCGGGATACTAAATACGATGATTTACCATCCTTTCAGTCCCCAGGGCGCGGCACCAAGGGCAGGAGCGGCTACGAGGGCTGCTGAAAAATGTGGAATAGAACATTTGCATACAATCTCTCGGCTGTTTGCGCGCAACGACGAAATTATTCGCGGAAATCCTGCGGAGTAATCAAATTTCCATGAACACCTATTTTCCGATGAATCGTATGAATCAAATTCGCTGATGACGTATAAATTATTACGGAATTAAATGGAAAGCTCTGCACCACAGCGCGCGAAAGTGTTCGAAATATTCGGCTGGAACGAGACGCGATTTTCAAAGCGCGAGTGCATGTATTTGTCAAACGCAAATAGTTAAAATACAAGACAATTCGCGGGGTTAGTTCGAATTTGAAAGAAAACCGCCGAACTTGAAAATCGTCGGCACGTTCGACTTTCTAAAAAGATCGGGAATCAATTCGATCGTAACTAACTTCCGTGGAAAATAAATAATACCTGAAGCATCACTGAAAAGACACATTTTCAGACCGAAAATTTTGCAGACTAGATGCAGTCTGTCGCGGTACTGTCAGAGCGAGATTCAACGAGACGCTGCTTTCTTGGGAGATCCCGAAGAATTGGAAATTAATCGAGCGTCGATTGTCGCGGGAGACTCTCGATATCGTGGAAGCTCTCGATAATTCGTGGAAATACTTACGCGCTGGGGCGATAGCGATAGGAGCAGGAGCGATGGCGACAGCGGGAGCGAGAGCTGGACGAGCAAGCGCGACAGCTGGGGCGCCGAGGAGTCCACGGCGTTCTCGGTCAGGTTCGGGGAAGGCCGCCACAACAGCGACGATGGCGAAGAGGATGAACTTCAAACACAATAAACAACACATATTTCATACGGTGTTTCGCACAGCGTAATAAAATTCTACCTTATCCTCAAGGTTCTCGATAGAAACCGTTAGCGTTCGAATAATTGTTTCACGATCAAACACAAAATCTATCCTGTACTTTATCCTGCAATTGTCAACGATGTTACAGCAAGTGGCAATCGTATTTTTCCGTCGATGATATTTATAGAAATGGAAATCGGTTGCGGGCGATCATCCTGTCAATTAATGCGTTAATACCATCGAAATGGACAAACGGCCGAGTTAAATATTAAATTAATACTATCAAAACGATAAATTAATAACATTAACACTACGTATAATAAATAATAAATGAATATTGTCGATGCTATTAAAAGATTAATATTTCTTCTTCCAACAGTCTCTCTAATAGTGCGTTAATGTACTTTCGGCCCGAGGGACCCGAATCTTCTTACATCCGACAGTTTCCAATTTCTCACAGAAAGTTTGCAAGTTTCAAGAACATCTCCGGAGATTTTAAATGATTTCTCGTAAGACGTACAAATGAAACGTTGCGTTTTCCATCTGCCCCTTTCCTGCGCCTCAATTTCTTTCACGCAAGTTTCTGACAGCAACGAAACAAAATAATGCAAACGATATTCCACGAGTATTCTCCCTATTGCTCGCGCTTTAATCTCTCGGAAGAATGCAAGTTTGAAGAAAGAAGAAGAAGAAGAAAAAGAAAAAAAAAAGAAGAAGTCGCGTTCCCGCGAACGAATCTTACCAGGGATTTCATTTTGTCGGGGTTTTTGTTGTGTGTTGGCTTGAGCTTCTTCGATCTGAGAAATCGCTTGAGCGAACTGATGAAAATCCCGGCCACGACTTTGTCTTTTATACTGTTATTTTCCAATCTATATAGTCCGGCGGCGTGTACGTCATCCACCCCGTACGTACGGGCGCGTGTTGTTGTCGGTTTCGTAGTTGGCCAGGATATCGCGCGGCGTGCGCGAGCGGGCGTGGCCGCAAACTTGAATCTGTAAATCAACACGGCGATCTGAAACGATGAACTCGCACAGCGCCGATGTTGCATCAGAAATCTCGATGGCGCGCGCGTTTGCGCACGCAACGCCGCGCGAATGTTGCAGAGTTTCAGCACCGGGGGGGAACTGGATATTTGCCGCCGAGGATATTTGCATATTTTGCACAGTTGCTACAGCTGTAAATAATCCTTCTTTTCTCTCTTTCATTATTCTACGCGTTTCGTTTCGTTTTTCCACGTATACGTGCGTTTGCTTCGTTGCTTCGAACGACCACACCAGACCAAAAGTCCCCTTTGGAATCGGAAGTGGGGGGCGAGAACGCGGCCGCGGAGGTATTTGAATATTTTTTCCCATTGCATCAGCTTATGCAAAAGTAGCTATTTTCCACTTTTTTTTTTTTTTTTTTTATTATTCCGCGCGTTTTTATTCTACTTTCTTTTGTTAACTTTTTTCGCGAAAGAAGACGTCTTTGCATCGCGTATGTACGTATCCACAGTCGTGTACTTTTCTTTGCTCGTTGTCAATGTTTTTAACGTAAGATGGGCAGAAAATTGTTTCTCTTCCTGTTCAATGGATACACGGATTATCTTTGTCGCCGTCTTAAATCACTTTCATTATTTGGTTTATCGCCGCTTGTAGAAAAAGTTGCATTAAATTTAATAAAATTCATGTTCCGTGTATTTTAATAGCATGGAATATTCTGTTCCAATTTTATTTACTCGCTGTAACTTCGTTATAAATGTATCTTGCACGACTAATCAATTAAATATTCAAAATGACAGAATTGGCCAAAGGGCGATTCTACGTAATGCAAAAGAAGTGGAAGGGAACGAAAAATATCTTCGTTTAAGGCTCTATTTTCGTGAGCGTCAAATTTTGAAATTCATCGAGTAACGTTTGAATTTGAATAGAGTGAATTTTTGAATAGAAGGTAACTTCTCCGCAATCTCTTAATTATTAATTGAGGATAATCTTAGTACGCGTGTGCTTGATCAAATTGAATTTGTACCAGATTGTACCACGTTTCCTATACTTGTCTCTCATTACGTTTAACAATCAAGCTGGCGAAGATTTTGATCGCAAGAGGAAGATGCAAAGATTGTCAGTTAATGACACCTCGAATTCTTGGAAAATCTTGAAAACCTTACAAGTTTTAAGTTTACTGGAAAAATTGAAGCATCGTGTAAACTATAAAGACGAATAACGTAACAAAAGCATATCACTTTCCATGTCATTTCCATAAAACAGTGTTTGTTTAATCAATTTGCCATCGTGTAATCTGTAAAGACGAATAATATGCAGTGAATCTTCCAAATGAATCAAGTTACTTAGATCGAAGCGTCTCGAGACTTTTTCGAATAAGATTTTCAAGACTTCCAAGACTCCCTGGGCCTCCGAGAGTTCCAAAAATATTAAAACTTTTAAGAGACTTTCGAGACATCGGTTCCCTTTCGAACTTTTCACCGTCTCGAGAAACGTCGGGTCGAAATTCAGGCGAACCCATCGCCGAACTGCGACTGAATTTAGGGTCCCATCGTACAAGATGCAATCGGCGCGAGGTGTTGCGAAATTGACTTTCGATTCTGCGTGAGCCGGCCTTGAATTGACGCAGCGATCGACAGACTAAAATGAGTTCGATCGCCGATATAGATATTAGCGAAGCAGGAAATTCTGTCTTGAAAGTCCAGTCAAACGTTACAACACTGGAAAGTAATTGCCCGTGTCCACGCACCTCCAATTCACCATTTTTTCCCCCCTGGCTGGCTTCTATTTTTCCGGCCGGAGCGTCTATTTATTTTGCGCGCGCGCATGCCCCGCGATAATATAATTTTATCGTCCGTTTGCGAAAGAGATTGCAAGGACTGGTCTCCGTGAGCTTTCATCTTCCAACGTGCAGCGAATGGAAATATGTCTGCATTTAGGATGTAAATTATCTTTCCGTTGAAGCTGCAGCTACCGTGGCTACAGCGCCGCTTGAACAGAGTATGAAAGTATATGGAGTAAAAGATTTTCGTTGCTAAAAAAAGTCCCTTGTATTTGTAGCATTTGTAACGCTCAAATATGTATCTTCTACCGAACGGATGATAAATCTGTTCGTTTTTCCCTCGTTCTTTATCGCTTCGAGCCTGAATCGAGATTCGTGTACTTAACATCTCAGCACGTAATTATAAGGGAGCAAATTCCACTCTAATCAAACTCTTTTTCACGTCTCAATACTTTACCTTCCACTGGTGATTGAATTTGTATTCTCAGTCAAATACAGAGTATTCTAATCTTGGCATGTCAAGGGACAATTCTCATAACACTAAATGTTATTTTATTCATTTGCGCGTTCATCAATTGCAAAAAGTGATTAACTGAAACTACCAATATGATCAAGATGACCAATTCGTAATTTGTAAAAACTTTGTACTTTCGCAAGAGTCTGGAAGTTTGAGCGATTTTTCATAGAACATCTTAATAGAAACTTGCGTCGCAATTTCCCTGTTCCTTGCATTTGAAATTTTCCATAATTTCGTCGTTGATGGTTCCAGTGTGTGATACAATAACAAAATATCGATATTTACATCTTCTGATTTGCCAAATCACGTGAAGTAAAGCTCGTGTTCTCTCGTAGAGCATTGCAAACTCTTCCCAACTCCCGGCAAGTTCAATTCCATCGACACGAGTTTTGCAATTTGTTCGACCGTGGTTCTACTGTTAATTCCCCGGTTAAAGCGTTAATAATCGAAAGTGGTGGCCGACAGAGAACTGGTCTGCATCGACCGGAGCGCAGACCGTGCATACCAGTCTTTGTTGTGCCATTCTGCGAACGGAATTCCAAAGAGTCCGGCCGTCTTTGCGAGGGAAACAGGGCGCGGTGGCCATTTTTCCTTACTCATCATCGGAGGTTACACGTAATCGAGTATATATACGGTTGAAACCAGCACGAAATGGTTCAGTAGGCGACGGTGGACTGGCTGGGAAAATTCCTCCGGGATAAAAGGGAAACGACAGCGAAGGAAGAAAGAGAAAACGAGACACGCGGAACGCGGGCCGGAGCCATGAAGTTGCTGGTAAGCTAAGAGAGAAAACTTTATCGTAGCTCATCGAGCCGGGTCGAAGGGGAAATTGTTACGAAAAGAAAAGGGAATCCGTGCGGCAGTTCCTGATGAGAAAACTTTAATCTGTTAGCTCGTAATGCACTTTCGTGTCGTCCCGTGAAATATGAACGGCTCTGACCGTTCCAATGTTTCGCTGATATATAGAGCGCCACGCTGCACGCTGGCAGCCCGGGTAATTGAAACGTATGGCCGGGCGTTTCTGTAACTTTGATTAAGACGGGTAATCCATTGATTCCGTTTAAATACCGTCGGATAACCGTCGCGGCGTACGGTGATAACGGCCTGACAATTACGACGGCGAGAAAGCGCCTCGGCGGCGGTGAAGCGCGGAAATATAACTTGTATCAATTTGCTCGTTAATCGAGATCCCCTGTTGCGAAAGACAGGTTATACAGGACGTTTGCTATCGGAGCGTAATAATAAAATAATGGCACGATGACGATAATATCGACGTTCGGTCATTCAATATCGTGTTACAGTCGTCCAGCCAGTGGCAATATCGATCGTCGCGCTTTGTTGGGACATACATTCCAGCATAATGATATTTCATTAATTCCCTCGTTTTCGTTTCGATCGATGACTAAATGAAGCAACGATTCAATTAATTTACCAATCGAGGTCTCTGTTGTCAAAGACCTGATCTTTCGATCCTTTTAACATGGAGCGGAATGACGACATTCTTCTAATTCTCTATCGCTATTCCCTCACTGCGAACGGACCTGATTGCAATTCCATCGCGGGGCATTCGATCGAAGCCACGAACGAACCGTATCAATTCGCTAATCGAGGTCCTTGTTATGGAAAACTGTCCCAACGTGGAATGGAACGATATCGCGATGATAATTCTTTGACATTATAATTTTCTTATCATTGTACCAACAATTCGATCTTTGAATATCAAGTAGAATAATATCGTAATGATATTCTCTTACTTTAAATCCATTTCGAATCCAACTTGACATTAAAACTGAAGAATGGCCAGTTTGTAGTTTTGCAGGTACAAAACAGTGTATTTTTAGAGATTTTGAATGATTTTTCGTAAAATGAAAGCTTCTGCTTGTGTAACAACGTTTTTATCTATTTTCTTTTCTTTTCCTTTCTTTTTTTTTCCACTTTAATCCGTCCCCGATGGAAATTTTGCTTCAATCGTCGGTATTTCTAACGTTAAAACAAGCAGTTCGATCTATCCAGTGAAAAACTGACCCTTAAAATTTAAAATTTTCTGCCGCCGCGCTGAACGGAACAATTTCGCAAAAATATTCTACTCGTCCCTTGAAAGTCTTTCTCGCATTCGATTCAACCTCGAACCATCGGACGTATCGCTCAATCGCGATTGCTCGACGCGGAAAGTATCGAGAAAGCAAATTCCTCCTTCGAAGGTGCCAAAAACGATTTGTCTGTCCGCGTACACAGACGCAGCAACGGCGCGTTCATGCGCGGCACGCGTCTGCCAGGAAACCGAGTTATGCAAATTCGCGATTCAAGCGCGCGACTCTATCCGCGTTGGATGCGTGACAGATATTATTCCCGGATCAGTCGTCCCGTTGACACGATAGATCATGCTTAAACTATGATCAAACTAGTTATCCTCATTACGCTCGACGCTCGTCTAACCCTCGTGAGAAGAAACGGCTGACGTTCGTTGACAGAGCAAGTTAGCAGCTTTCCATTCGGCGCGAGATAACGCAGATTCGAATGGTAATTTCGAAAGTTATTAACGCGGTTATGGATAGTCAGGATAATGGACGTTCGAGGGTTAAACTCGGAGTAGCGGAGTCGAGGACCTACATACACCGCCTGAGGATACCGTGATCGGTAAATGGGAGGTCAAAGTTCAAAACTTCCCGATTCGTTAAAGCGGATGATAGGTTTCCCTCTCCGTGGTCATAAAGAAGAACGTCTGCAATAAGTCTGGACGTACTGTTGTCACTGTAGTTGTTTCATATATTATAAAGCGCGGGCATTCATTGCTATTGAAACAGACGTAGAAAGTGTGTACCTGACATTAGATCTACAGTGAATGTATTACTGAACCGACAAGTATTTCTTTTTTATAATATTACAGTTGTAATACATTCAGGAGCATTGAAACGAATGTCTACGAACGCTTTTTTAACCGCTCGTAATGTCACATGTCCTCCGCAATGAAATTTTTACTTCAATGATTTATTAATATTTATTTTACGATTCTACAGCTTTTACTAGTCTGAATGTATTTCCATAAAATTTCACGAATATACGGAACGTATTTAATACCGTTGTTTTTCGAGAATGGAATTAAATCTCGCGAAATTCACCATTTTTTTTAAATCATACATTTAGATCAAGGGCGTAGAACGTTGCATTCAAGAATTAACATTCCACAACAAATTTCTGTACTTTTAGCTGATTTTACACACTCTTTTTCCTGATTTAGTATTTAGAATCTCGATTATGTTGAAATAGAACGCTTAAAGAAACAGTTCATCGTGTATGTCTAATTAATAGTTTTGTAAAATTCCTAACAATCAAAAGTGCGAAATGTTTCTATAGTATAATTTACACTTAACGACAGTGAAGAATGACTTGTGTAAAATTTATAGTCAGTTTGGTGACTAATAGTTACGTAAACTTATAATCGTACAATTCAATGATTGATAGTTGTTGGTGCTTGAGTTGATAATTATTCTAATAGTTTATAAAAATTATTTGTCAATTAAATAACTGGTTGGTTCTAAGCTTATTACTTATGCTTATTATTTCAAGTATACTATATACAGACATACAGATTTCACGTCTATCCGATGGAAAGTGTACCTAAACTTTTGACCATGAACAGACGTTCGACCATCGTTGAATATTCAGGCAAGTTGACGACGAATCCAGTTAATACCTCGGCAGAGTTATTTACGAGCGAGATTACAAGAAAGCATTTCAACTATTGTGCTAGCGCGGCCCACGTTTCTGACGTTCGTCTCGATAAATCACGCCTTACACTTTACGTTTTCAGTTGCGGTTTGCGGCATCGATTCTCCTAATGTCCGTTCGCGCCGGCAGTTGGCCTTATCGTGAAGTAGTGGGCGTTGGACAATCGGCCGCACCGTTGCTCGTTGCACCAGTTTATAAAGTCCCACCTGCGGTGAGTCTGTTACCCGCGGAGCCGATCGGCGACGCCCCGACCATAGTTGCTGGCCCCGTGACAAAAACCATCGTCCAAGGCTCATCTTCCGGGCCAGTGACCATTGTGTCTCCCGCAACTTGCGCGAACTGTTCTCCGACTGCTCCTGAAACAGTACAAAGTAAGGCGGTATCCATAATCGATTCGCTCATGGCTCGATCAACTATCACTAGATTTAAATTATTTGGATTACGAGTAAGACGTAATTCAGATTTTTCAACTGTAAAAGGAAAAATGGCCGCGTGTAATGTATCATAGTTTAGGGCCCATTTTTTTTAATGAACGACCATATGGACACGGTTCTTATAACTTTGTTAGGAAATGTTAGCTTTTCGACTCTGTTATTATTGTGCTTCTTTTTTATTATATCAGCTACTCTAAAAGTTATATAATTAAATTTCGATAGATTCCTCCAATTTTGCCAGAAACGTGCGAAACACGTAAACAATTTGGAACGATCCTAGTTTGGACGTCCGAAATCCTTGACACAGGCCGTGATAGATGAATCAGTGTTTTATTGCCGTTGAATTCGTTCTTCTTCTTTTTAAAGAAGCAACCGTGGTCTCGGCCGTGCCAGAAGATACAGTCCTCGTTAAAGGAGCCACGGCTGGCGCGGTTACGCTGGTGGCACCATCCGACAATTCCGCAACCATCGCCAATAACGCAGCGTCAGCCGAAGCTGAAACAAAGAAAGGCGGCGTTGCCGCGTCAGCGAAGGCGGCTGTTGCAATCGAAAGCGCAGAAGAATCATCGGCCACGGAAGCATCGGCGAACACCGCGGTAATTGGAGAAACAATAGGCATGGCGTCAGCGAACGCCGTAATAGGCCCTTCCACCGGACCCATAATCATCGCTGGCCCAACTGCCCCGCCGATACCTGTACCGGTTACCCTTCGTGCTTCAACGCCTGAACCGGTGGCTGTTGATGCTTCCGCGTCCGCTGAATCCGTCAGCGCGTCTTCCAGTGCGGCCGCCAATGTCTCGGTTACCAGCAGTGTAAGTGCTGGACGAACTGACGACGAATCTGGCTTGCTGACAGGTGAGACTTGATTGATCAATCCTACTTTTTGTGACCAATGTTCAGTTTTTTTTCTTTTTTTCTAGAAAACAAATGATTAGATTCTACGAGTTATGATACATATAGTGATGGATTGAAATTGATATTTTACATTTTTTCTGCATTAATTCGTATCATTAGTTTTCAAAAATATAAATAGAATTACGTTGTTCTTGTCAATTATATTTCACTATTGTAAAATTACAACATTTTAAACTTTCTTGTGGTCGTCACTGCGTGTGACGATAAATTATTCATAGTTAGAAAGGACGGATTCAAACTGATCCAGACAAAGATTGATATCTCTTGAAACGACCAATGAGACTAATCAATGTACATTCCAAAAATATTTCATATTATATCTTCAGCGTGTATCATATATTTTACTGAAAAGTGTGTCTATTTTTCTTCCCTTTTTAGTACATTGTACTATTCGTGATGCATTTTATTTCTCAATACGAAACTAGAAAAATCCCAGTTCCTAGAGATCATTTAAAATGTAGCATCGAGAAAACCTTTGACCTACAGGTAGCGTACCAAATCACCCTCGTGCATAATTCAAAAGTAATCGAAAGATCAACGGCAATTATTATGTTGCCAAGATCCCTCGACATCGATGCTATTTACACACGTTTAATTCCCGTATAACGAAATTTATTTACAGACGCCGCAGAGTCGACGAGGATCGAGGGTTCGGCATCGAGCTCGAGCGCGGTGACAAGTAGTACTTCCGGTAACTCGAAAGCTTCCGCTTCGGCGTCGGTTAATTTGATTTCATCCGCAGCTACGATCGCACTCGACGAGACTCCCTTAAGTAACGTTGTCGTATCAACAGGAACAGTCTCGCCCAGCGTAGTTTCCGATCCCACTGGAAGAGCATCCCCGTTGCTGCTGAACTTGC
This sequence comes from Melipona quadrifasciata, assembly GCA_001276565.1. Lineage (NCBI taxonomy): Eukaryota > Metazoa > Arthropoda > Insecta > Hymenoptera > Apidae > Melipona > Melipona quadrifasciata. The sequence continues at coordinate 65,837 of KQ435944.1, read as the reverse complement.
CTCTTCTCCACCATTTGTAAATTACCCCGCTTATTCTCTCTTGTGCTCGTACAGCCGCGAGTTTGAAAGACGAAAGGGGAAAAATTATCATTTGGTTTGCTTCGCCTAACTTGTTCGCGTTCCCGGCGCAATTTTTAATCGTATCGAGTCTATTTAAGAAAAAGCGTTTCGAATAAAATTTGCCAGATTTAACAACTGTTGGAATATTGTACTATACATTGAAGATGGAAATAACCTCGCAACCTCTTATGTTCCAAAGTACTAAGCCCTTTGAAGCGCGCGTGCCTCTTTTGTTACAACTACGTTTCAAAGAACCTTGGAAAAATTATCTAAAGAGTACAACGATGCAAATAATTGAATATTTATGGAATAATAAGTTTACTCCTTGACTGGATGGACTTTTCGCAAGAAAAAAAAGAAAAAGAAAATGACACTCGACCCGAAACACTTTAATTCCTCCATCAGTGGATTCTTGTTTTCTGTCGTTACATAACCGTTAAAGAAAAACGAATCCATTTATGACGGATGAATATATGCCTAATGCCTATTGATCTCCATTCGCCAAGTGTACGTGTTTCGCGAATTCTACGAACATTCTGGAAACGTCGTTTCGACAAATATTACATTCTTCTTCGTCCTATCGTTCCAAACAGAGGGGGGCGACGTAACATTCGATTCTCCGTAGAAACGAATCCAACATTCGCCGGGCGAAGGTTAAGGTCGATGACACGTACAACGAAAATAACCGATAATTTGACCAATGCACATGGATACGTTATTTTACACAAATTGTGTCTAATTATATAACCCAACGAAGTAGAACGAGAGCCAATCACGGTCGATTGCTATCTCTCCGATTCTCGCAATACGCGCGTAATTATACTCGTTTACTCGCTCGTCATTCGTCGAGATCCAGCAAACGTAAAAAGAGAAACAGAATTAATTATGAGAAACCAGCCGATGTCACGTGCGGCCGTAGGAGCAGTTTCTGCGAGTGGAGCCTTTCTAAGGTGAGTTTTTACGCTGGACAGGCGTATTCGTTGACATTGCGTTGGCGATCGCGTCGACACGGGACGAGGAAGGGAAAAGTTGTGCAAGGACAACCGCCGGGGACCAACGCCGCTAGTGGTTGGCATTGATGGCTGCCGTGTTACACGTGAATACAATAGCTATCTACTTCTTTTCTCCCCTCTCTCTCTCTCTCTCTGTTTCTCTGTCTGCCTGTCTCGAATAGTTTGATTTTTGTGTTTAATAAAACCGTGCGTAGATAAGGAGCCGGTTCTATTTATTTTCCCTCCTGACAGTTTTCCACCGCCGACAGCCTGTCCTTTTCGCGTCGATTCGCGATAACATAATGGAAACTGGGACACGTTGATGCAACTTTGAACCACGATTGCCATTTGCTATCGGTTTGCTGAATTGTTCTCTGTGGCTCGGCGTGGAAGTTTGGGCAAGTACGTTCCGCACATTGTAACATTAGCATATATACTTTTGATCAATATTAACGTAATTTCCACGCTTGGAATATTGTATTGCGTAGGGAAAACGCGACGTGTCTGTCGTTGTGTAGCAAAGCCATGAAATATATCATCAGTTCGAATATGTACGGCGAACTGTGTATTTTCGTACATTTACGCGCATCGAAAGAATCGGTCGCTTCTCCGTGCAACGGAGTCAATTTATCGAATCATTTTCGATCAATTTACATGTATTACCAAACTCGCTCTGACGTTCTCTTGTCATTTTGTAATTTTACGAAATTTCAAGCGCTTGCAATATCGTGATGTCGTAATACGAAAATAAATTATTAAGATACAGATTAATTAATGTCATAGCGTAATATTGAGAACAAAGTGTAAGAAGTGTGCGCGAGCTTTTTACTGACACTGCAGAGGTATAAATCATTTTACGCGCTAAATATCATAGAAAGTACTACATTTTTTTTATAAATATCACTACACATATTTTGTACCACAATGTATCGTGAATATCGCGAGAAGTTTAGCAAAGAGTGAGACATGTACATGTGCGCGTAAAAATTACAAAACATTTGATAGAAACACGGCAAAACTACGAGTAATTTAAACGTTCACTTCAAAGTCCGCACATGTGAGTCACAACGTGAGTGGTGTTTCATCACACACGATGCTAATGAGGGATTCAAACGTTTTGCACAACTTGTACAAACAGCTTCTGCAACAAGTATTACCGCGTGTCTGTAACTGTACGATGCACGTCTTCGGCACTTTCGTGCTTTCGCCCGTAAACGCGTTATCCGACGTTTGATGCAACGTCGATGAATTTCTGTATTGTTGCAAATAACAGCGCAGCGATTCAACAGAGTTACACTTATCACGGTTATCCAGTTAGCCGGCCTGCGATCGGCGCGATCTGGCGTACGGCGCAACCTCTCATTTGGGTCAAACCATGCCAAACAAGCCGAACCTGAATCGTACGATTAAGCTCGAAACTCAATTATTGCCGGGCCGGCTTTCACTAGGCAAACGAACTTCGGTCTAGTCGAGTCACCTTTTCTAGGTTTCCAGGAGTTGAAACGTTGAATCGCAAACGTTTGCTTGTCTGTTCCGCGCGCTTCCAACTTCCTCTCGATTGCTCCACGTTGTTTCTCCTTCGCGCGATGTGTACAGTTGTTTGAAAAGAAGTTCCACCGTTGAGAAGTCGTGGCGGACTGGAACTACCGTCGATTAAAACGTAAAATTTCTATCGGAGACGTGGAAGTGCACTGGAAACAGGGGAATCTTTTCTCTAGGTGTACACGTTGAGTCGCAAGCGTTTGCTTGTCTGTTCCGTGTGTGTTTCGAGTGCTTCTTCTCCATTTCTCCACGTTACTTTTCTTTCACGTAACGCGCGCAATTATTTGAAAAGGAGTTTCCTCGCGGAGAAGTGGTAGACCAGAACTACCGACGATTGAAGCGTACACACACTTTCCACGAGAGGCCAGAAATAGGGAAAATTCACAATATTTGTGTACATATTAAAATATTGTATTCTACACTTATAATTGTAACAAGTGTAATACGATTCGATATAATTAATACTTCATGAAAATATAACGTGTTAAATTTAGAAAAAGTTACTTTCGCTTGTTCCGTAGCTTATTCGTAAGGAGACTGTCCATGTTTGTGCAAATTGATATCTTTGTCGAACTGGAAAAGGCGAAACTCAGGTTTATCTACGAATTTATTTTACAATTTATTTCACGTTTTGGCTTGGATTTGAACATTTGCAAATTCTTACATCCTTAAATGTTTCATAGAGGCAAAAATTATTCTACAAATCTATTTATATTGATGAATGAAATTCAACACAATTATAATACAATGTATTATATTCTTTAATAGGTGTGAATTTAGTAATGCAATTATTGATGATACCCCAATTTACACGTCGCTCGCATTTGCGCTATTTGATGAATTATTATTATTTGTCGGATTGCCAGTAGTTGGATTATTGGAAAGAGTATTAGATGGCGGAAGAAACGACGGCAAAAAGTTATACGATTTCGCCTCAGACACCGGCCGAATGTTGAACAGATCTGTGACTTTGTTCGTATTGGATATCAGCGACTGTGGGAAA
>KQ435944.1:46874-61311 GCA_001276565.1 Melipona quadrifasciata | reverse complement strand
CTTTATCCAGGTTTCATTGAGCTGTTGCGCGTGCAAGTGCAAACGAGCGCGACTTTGATCACGGCCGAACGACACGTGCACGCGTGTTTTCGCAAGAATTTGTGGACGTTTCGTGAAGAGAGAGAGAGAGAGAGAGAGAGAGAGAGAGAGAGAACGCGGAAAGAATCGAATCGTCGTCACGCGCGGTTTTATAACGTTTGGGACGATCGGTAGGGAACGGCGTTCGCGATTTCCAAGAATAAACAATAAACCGATCGTGATTCGGCCGAACCGAACGAAAACGAGAGGCTCATCGGGTCGTGGTTAAATGGTCACGATGTCGGAATGTTTTTTAATCGACGCGTCATGTTGGAATATCGATACCGTGGAATCGAACGAACCGCGAACGATTGTTTTATTGCGGAGCGACAACGTTTTCGTGAAAAATTCGAAACGAGTTACCGGGTACGTTTTTGGTACGATCGAAAACTGTTATTACGAAGTTATTCCCGTTTTTTTTTTTTTTCATTCTAATCGTATAAAACGAGCTTACTATTTGTCCCTATTTTTTTTTTATTTGATCGTTATCGTTCTCGTTCTCGTTTTGGTTATCGTATCTGCGATTTCTGAGTTGTGAGAATGTTGTATTTTCTGAATTTCGTGAGATTTTCATTTGTTCATGTTCGTCATTTTATTGGTAAAAAGCAATTGAATCGTTCTTCCTGATTCGTGCAATGCTATACTATAGCCTATATAAACGTATTTTGTCATCAATCGTCACGAGTGTCACTATGAACAAGTTAATAAAAATCAGATCTTGAATTAAACTTGTGCGTCTCGTGCAATATTCCTCTGCAGTAGAAATTTCGAAATTCTTATCGATACAACGTTACCACTTAGGATTGGTTGACTCGGCACCAAATGCTCAAAAACTTTGACAAATCGAAAACTTTCATTTTTCTACACACCAAATTTTGTTTCGTGTCTCTGTAAAGTTGAAGCTACGCAAAAAAATTATCGTTAGCGAACGTTATCGTTACCAGTGAAAATTGGACTCGCAGTGAACGTGCATTATCGTTATCAATGAAAATTGGACTCGCAGTGAACGTGCTCGGTTAAGCGATCGATGCTTTATCCCTAAATTATCAATTTCACTTGTATCGTGTCAAATATGAGTTTGCAATTGATTATTTGAACTCGCTCTAAAGCGTTTCTGCAGAACGATACACGTCGGAAGCTCAAAATAATTGTTTCAGTAAATGATACTCAAATATAGTTATTCACTTTTCGAGAACAATGCGTAATTGCGTCGCTTTCCTCGTGCAAATACCGTGCAAAATAACTGTCGAAATTGGACGGTTGGATCGGGCCAGATCGATCGATCCACTTTCCCGCCATCGAGAAATACAAATGGCGCTCTAATGAATCGCGTGGGAGCGTTTCCAACGAGAGAATCCGATTATCTTTTCGCCCCAGAACGAATATATTCTATGGAACCAGACGAACTCGTAATTCGCTGCAATTTCACCTTCCCACCAACGTCCCCGTAAATGAATGTTACACCTTGGATCGTGCCGGCTAAGTGAACAATACCTGATTCAACGAACGACATAAACATCCCTAACAGAATGGCGTTGTTCAATGAAACGAACGTTGAAAACGTAACAAAAGGTCTTTGCCGCGCGCTATTTTGCACGCCAGCTTTCGTGCTTCGCTCCATTCGCGTATAAATCAGGCACGGAACACTTGCCTGTTTCGTCAATCGCTGATAATCAGTCGCTATTTACAAAGGCAATCGAAACCTTAATTACGACAGCGAACAAAGGGGCTCGACGAATGTTTCCAGGGTACAACGCAAACGTGTTGACTGGGGGTGAATTCATCAATGAAACAACAATTGTAGATTTGTAGACCGTTCGTTGTCGATGACAGTAAAGTATACGAGGCATTTAGATATATTTTGCGTAATTAGTGTTAACTGAAACAATTCATTTGCTTATAAAGACAAGTATTGATCTGCAAAGAGGAGCACTTTCAATTTTTTAAAATATATAAAATACTTTTTAATAAGTAAATAATAAAGTAAATGACAAAGAAAAATTCAATGATTTCACGAACAAAAGGAAGTTTCAACTGATAAAATGATATAAAAACATTTCTTATCGAATTGTAGCTACATAAATGAATAAATACAAATCGTTCTACTAATGTGATAAAGAATACAATATTTAGCAGTTCGTTGACACTCATATGCACATAGTCTATACTAAACTTTATGCAAGCAATTAATTAGACGCACTCGAGAACCACCATGTCGTTTCCTGAAGAAGCTATTGATTATATTCAGTTGGTAGCAAAGACGTGTAAAATTAGCTCAGAACGCGAAAACGAATTGCCGTAGGTACAATTAATACATTGCTATATTATTGTTACATTATTGTAAATAATTCGCTTAATGATATTATAAACGTTATAAATAATTCATTCGAAACTTTGCGATAGCGTGTCGACGAAATGCGTCGGTGCAAAAAAAAAATGAAAATCCACGTCTATGGATATGCAACTTTTAAACTGCACCGCGTTACGGAGGTTCTTCGAGGTCCATGAAGAGGACGTCGACCGTGACGTGAAATTAAAGCAGCAACGACTCTCGAAAACGTTTATCGCTCCAGGGGGCGAACAATGGCGGCCAACGAAAATTAATTCGACACTGGCACCCGACGTCCCCACGGTTCCGTCCCGTTCTTCGTTCGATCGGTGCGCCGCTGGCTCGTACAAATACGCGGGAGAGCGCGTCGCCGAACAGGGACAACAATGAATCCCAATAAACGGGGCAATTTTACGGTAACACGGCGGGGGGAGGAGGAGGGGGGGCAGCCGCGCTGGTAATTCTCGTAATGGCGTAACGTGCTCCGAGGGGGATTGGATTCACTTTGCTCTAATGCACACTGTTTACCGCGGCAATGCACGCCGTGTGCAGTGTGCACACGAAAATAATAACACAGCTACCGAATTTTATCGCGCGCTAAAGTCAAAAGGCGGAAAAGGTTGCGATTATTAACGCGTTTTTCGCAAATGTCGAGGATGTGCATCTCCCACCGCCTCCTCGAGAGTTCTACCACGAGAGGAAAACGCTTTTGATCTTCACATTCGGTGAAATCCAAAGCGCGGCTGATCCGGATGAACTCTCACGCTCGAGAGTCTACTCTCGCCGGATATCTTAAAAAGTTACATCTTTCCTTTTGGAAAAGATCCGTATATACATGCAAATTCAGTATCTACTCAAGCAGCATAATGAAAGAGATGAAAACGAGATGCGTGAAATTACGTTCAGCGGACGAAACGTCACGAAACATCACCATGCTGCGTTGCATTCGTTAAAATTTCAAAGTTCGATGTCAATGCCGGTCTAATAATCAAAACCGAGTAACAACATTATAGGTAACTCACTGCCTTCCGTACACTGTATTACACAACGCACGACTCGTGTTTCGTATAAAAATTGAAGTTGACTGTATCCAACCTGAGCAATCCTCCTAGTTGTAAGTTAAACAAATTAAATTTTACCCGACTTTTGCTTGACTTCAGGTTCGTCCAAGCCGAGGATACACTACTGATTGCAAGTCAAATATACATGTCGCGTGTATCACAGAGTTAATGGACGAAGTTTTCGAAACGGACAAATCGAACAAACTCGACAGGGCGCGAGGAGGAACTTTGATGGATGCGAATTTTCGATCGTCGGGATTCTCTCCGCGGAGAATTCAAAAGTGAGACGCGATTTCCGGCTGACAAGGTGCGCCCCGGTGAACGTGGCGAATTCGTAAGTACCCTCCTCGCCGGTAGATAATAAATCGCTGTCGAATCGCGAGAATTGCCTATTTAAATATCACTGTTCTTCGCGAAAGGGGCAAGTCGGACTACTCTTCGCGGCTGACAGCGCCACCGTTGCGCCTTCACGTCGCCGAGAACTTGTCAACGTCGAACGCTGATCGAATATTCGACGTGAATAGATGTGACGACGGGACAGCTGCGAATTGCTTAAGACTTGAAAGTTCCTCGAGCGTGATTAACACTGACACCTTGGTCGACCACGCACGCGAAACTCCAGTTACCCTTTGACTCGTACTCGTACGGCTCGTTAACGTGTTCTTTTCTTCTCGGAGTTATCACGAGATATGTATAATAGTATCGATTCGGGTCACGGCCGACAGACGCGAGCATTATCTTCATCGACACATCGGGGAGATTCGACATAGACGTTAGATTGCACGGAATGTCGGCGTGGTTTGGTACGAGATTGCCTTCGACACGGACAGAGAACGAACGGCAAGGGAGGAAAGGAAACAACGAGAGAAAAGAGTTGTGGGTATCCCAGCAATTACGATACCCATCTTTCCTGTATATTATCGCTGAAAGTGATTTTAGCGGGAGTTCAGGTGCAACGAAAATTGGCGATTGGTCGATTTGGGTCACGTGATTCGCGAGGGGGCGTGGGATAGACCTCGAGTAGGAGTGGCGTTGTCTGGTGACATGTTGAGCGATCGCGCCTGTAATTTGTTTTGCATATCGATAAAATTTTATGGCAAAAAAGTCGTCTTCATTTCCTAGTCAGAGACGAATCGTACTGGGGTACAAGTCGTGCAGTTTGTTTCATTAGTCTCTTCGGGAACTGAAATTGTTACGACCTCGATGATGAAACCAAGAGTTATTAGAAAGAAAGAAATATTAAACACGTTTGCACGACGTTTATTATCTTGGTTTATTAAAAAATACATCTAAGCAACGATGTGGATGTTGAAAGGAGAATTTTACGGAGTCAGAACAGTTTGAGAATTGCACTAGAAAATACTCCAGATAGGTTTAATTTGGAGAGTATCCAATATGATGGATTCGATATTTAAGAGTGGACTCATAATCTTCTCAGATCATTGTGTTGTGTCCTTTAAAATTGGTATTTTTCTCTTCTTCATATCGCAGGACTGATAAACAAACGAATAAATAAATAACACCATGGTTGCCTTACGCTAGATCGTGTGGAATGTCGTCGTGATCTGATATAGCGATCGCCTTCGAAACGAACAGAGGAGAGAGACAGAGGGAAGGAAGAAAATGCCAGGTATGCGCGACACGTGCTTGCTAGCACCCAAAGACAGAGCCGCCACCTTGGAACGAGCGGAACTTTTCGGAAATGACTGCATACCTCTCCGAGGGAAAAATTTAGTTGTTGCCTGAGTTGTCCCGACGTCTTGATCAAGCGGCCGTCGCGCCAGAAACACAAATTCACTGGGCGTTCGTGTGTAGTGCTCTTTACGAGCATCGTTAAACGCGTCGACTTTTACGATCGAACGCTGATACAATAACAAGAGTTCCTGAATGAAATGGAATCCCGTAGAAAGATGGGTGCACACACACATGGATTTAGTCTTGTTAATTCGAGAGAGCTTTCTGCTTCGGGGTTGTGACTGAGCGTTTCCTAATTGACGAGTTTCACGATTCCTTTTCAACCTCTTCAGCGTTGTTTGGCTAAGAGCAAATGTAGTACGAAATACTTTCGTGCAACTTGTGTTAAAATTTCGAATAAAATTCTTTAATATTGACTTTTGATGTTATCTGAGGCAATCGTACAAAATACCAAGCACACACACGTACATATATTTCAAATAGGAGAGAGGAAATATTAATTTAAACACCTTAATTAATGTACAGATTCGAAAAATATATCTGCTAAAATATTGATAATATTCATCGATTTTTCACAAGTGAAAAAAGAATTTGAAGATGGTTGGGAGTTTTATCGAGGCGTGTTCCTGAAATTAGTATAAATACTGTTAGAACTTGTTGCAGTTGTTGCGAGAAAGAAAGTATTGATAATAAACTTTGAAACGTAATAAAAATATTAATCTCTCAATCAAGAAGTGAAAAGAATTATATTGTTAATTCAATTGTGACGAATATACGAATACAGAAATAAATATCTATGCAATTCGATGAGATTAGTCGAATGCAATTTATGTACGTTTTTAGTACGCGGAAGTTAATCGAGTAATAAATGATAGATCGTAACTGGACAAATCGAACGTGATGTAAGTGAAAGTATGACAGATCCTATTATCCCGTTATATACCGTTATATTTCTTCTTTTCTCCGTTACTTTTCCGAATCCTCAGCGTCGTTTCCACCACTTCTTATCGATCTTCATCGATGCCAACCATTGGTTTCCCATTTATTCTCGTTACCATCGTCTCTATCCTTTCTTCGCACGTTTAATTTGACTTTCAAATAACGTGGCAACCGTCCCCATTAAATGAACGTTAACTTCTTATTTTGTATCACGTCCTTTTTCATCGGTGAGTCGATCGATCAAAGTCTCTCCGATCGTCCGATTAAAGAAACAACGAGCCAGGAAGAACCCGGTCGGTTTTTCCACATTTCAATCTCTCAACAGACTCGGGCGTCGTTTGAACGAAATATTTGCGAAATGTTTATTCAATCAATTCGTCGTTTTCTTCGACCCGATCTCTCATCTCGAGATAATAATAAATCAAAATTCTCACTAGATTCGATTCGAACGCAAGGTAAAAATGAGAAATTAGCGGAAACGAATCATTATTTTATGACCAGTTCAAATTGGTTCCTTCGACTCGATCCAAGCACGCTGGAACTCCATCTGGTTCACAGTTCGCAGTTCCAAACAAGTCGAACCGAAAGTTGTTGGACGAATTTCCTTTCTGCCGATATATAATATCCCCAAGGGGAAAACACTTTGCTATTATGCAGCGGCGAGGGCTTTTGTGTCGAGGGCTTAGCCAGCGGCTTATCGTTTGGCACACGGGAGACATCATTGCTATACTGGATTGTTCCGGTCGACCACCTTGTCGCGAGGGCCGGCTACGGAAGCACGAGCAATCTAAACCGTTTCGAAGATAACGGAAAAACAATACCAGGGCGACAAGCTGCGCCACCGGACCGCCGATAAATTCCCAGCCACACCGGAAGGGTCGTAGGCGAACGATGTACTCGAGCACCGATAAGGGCCAGACGTTTAATCAGGGGGCACCAAGCCAAATTAACCGATGCGCTGCGTCGTTTCGTCGATCACCGTCTAACTTTAAGTAGCGCCACGTACGATAAAATCCATACTAGCCTCGATAGTCGGAAACGAAAATTTTCGACTTTGATCTCAGAGTATGTGAATCGCATTTGGAACTGTTCGATTTTGCCAATTGAGTGCTGTATTTTGGTGGCAAGATTTAGTCAGAAGCAGTGTGCCAAGTTAATCGACTTTGCTCGACTTTTCTCCTCGTTTCGTTGATCAAACTTCGATATTCGAAAGACTTTTAATGAAATCTTTGACGTAGGGCTATCTAATTTTGTAAGCAGAAGTTTCTATTGTCAATTAAATATTGTAACGAGTATTGTGCATTATCGGCGAAGAGTGTATTCGAATCTCGATAAGACGGAGAGTCTAGCAAGGAATCTTCGATAATCGAAGACGAGACAATCGAAGTTGTATTGTTCTAAAATTATTGACCAAAATTTTGAACAACGTATTAATAACAAGTAGAAATTTATTTCACCGATTAAACGTTACAAGTATGATACTTGCAACTTTTTGATCCTTCTCCCATATAAATATCCATAATTCATTGATTAAAACAAAGATGATTTATCCATCATTCTGCGCAAACCAGAAAGGATGGCTCTTTCTGATTCTACTTTGAATGTTCATCGTTTATATATATATTTTATATATATTATTGTTACACATATATATCGTCGTCAATGTTTATTAGCCAAGACGAAAGAATTTAGATTACATTGATTTTGTTAATATTCGCGTTATCATTTTGGGGGAATCATTTTTATCCCCCACCGTGGAAGCTTCTTCGCTGTATTTTTCAATTTGCAGTCGAGAGGAAAAGCTGGATCGAATTGCTATTCTCCACGGTGGAAAGTGCGTAACTTCCGCGATATATGAGATTGAGTGGCAGAATTAAATAAAACACTGGGGAAAGTTTGGTGCGAATGTATGAACAAACGATCCGTCTGTTTGCACGGCTGATCGATGTTTTTCGGGATATCGGCTTTAATTTGTTATCCTCCTATGCGACTAACCATTTAATGGCGCGGTCGAAAAAGCGCGGGAAATAGATCGGTCGAGAACAAACGGAAATTGGGGAAAAAAAATCGATCAAAGATTAAAACGCGTTCAAACGAAACGTTCAAGCGATACGTGTGTTGATACCGGCCAATTCGAGTGTTTGAATCACGATCATTATTTCCAACCAGTCAGAAAATTACTCCAAATCGCGATTATGAAATTGGGAACGATTCAATAGAAAGTTAAAGTGCGTTCGAATCGAACATTTGGTACACGTGCATCAGCCCGTTCGGTTGTTTCTAATTGCCAACGAATTATTCCGACACGATTACAAAAATGTTGGAAAAATCTCGATTGAGATGCGTTTGAATTAAACGTTCGAGAAACCAGATAATTTCAAACTGTACAAAAGTTATTCCAACACAATTGCGACATTGGAGAAAAATTCTAGTTGATTCGAGTGCTTCGACCAGATTACTGCTTCCAACTATTAAAAAATTAATTTATTCAGTCCAAGTAGATATGGAAGATTGATTTACCTATTAAACAAACGTTATATAATATAACGTTATATTATTATTTACATTATTTACATTGTATTATTATTTTACAAGTATAGTATAAAAATGCGCAGTCTAATTACGAAATTCAGAAATACTCGATGAAAGGAATTGAAGTGCGTCCGAAAATTAAACATTCCGTGTGCCAGTTGATACCACGTGCTTCAATCGGATTACTGCTTTCAGTAGCTAAAAAATCACTTTAACTCGATTATTATAAATACCTAGAGCGCAACGTTCCAAAGCGTCTCCGTTCCAAAGTTTCGAAAACTTTCACGCCGTGTTTATGCGTCGTGCTATTAATGCGATCGTTATTAAAAGGTAGCCTCCATCGAGACCGTAATTACGCGTAATTGCGGACTGGTAATTAGTAATTCTGTTTCGTCGGTCGCATCTGTTTGACTGTTGCGGGACGAAGGACGGCCGTCGCGTTTGCGCGCCGATCGTGGAAATGGTATTTAATGGACGAACAGTTTCATCCTAGGGCCCGGTTATAAATTATATCAAGCATATTATGTCCTGTTCGTCTCATAACACGACACGTTGAACGCAACAGCAATTTGTTCCCCATTATGTGTCCCGGCTTGCAACGCTTTCTACTACATACAGCCCATGGCAGTTGCACTTCCTCGTGTTAATCGACTACCGTGCAAAACCTTTCAGTGAATTTATTTGAATTCCGATTTGGAATTCACCAGCCGGCCGGTTAATCAATCGGCAATTACGCGAAAGAAGGAATGGGAAAAATGTTGTTGCTGAATTGTCGATGAATGTCGTAATAAATTTATACGAGCGGACGTTCGTTTTGTACTGGCAATTGTATGCAACGAGTTCGGACCGCGAGTGGGTCTGAAGAATGTTCTGTTCTTTGTTCGGCAACTCTAGACGAGGAAAACATTGGGAATTTTCTACGAATATTCCACGGAAATATAGCGGGCAAGAACGGAAGTCGAATACGGAAGTAACCACTTTAAATAAGCCTGCAGTTTGCTTTCGCTTTGAAGCAGTGGAATAACCGTGTCTCGTGCCAGCAACTCTCCTACCGCGACGTTGTCTTCTCGTAGTTTCTCTTTGTCACTCTAGCCTCTTCCTTCCTGACTCTACGCTCGCTTCGTTCGAAGAGAAATGGTTACGAGAACAGCGTGGTTATGACAAACTCTCGCTACCAGAGATCGCGTACACATTCACAGCGACGTGAAACCGGAGAATCAGAGACGATCGTTTGAGATCGGTATTGAAAATGTTGAACAAGATTTAAAGATCATGTACAGAGAACATAAAATAATATTTTTGACACAGCTGTGAAATTTTGTAGACCGTGCGTATAAGTTTAGCAGATAAAAAGGATATTATTAAAGTCGAAACATAAGGCTGCAGAATCGAAAGTGATTGTTCAACATGGAAATTGAAAATGTATTATAGATCAGGATGTATATGTGAATGCACAGAAAATCATTTTCGACGCTATGAAATTCTACAGGTTATTTGTATAGGTGCAACAGTTGGATAAGAGAGAAAGAGAGAGAGAGAAAAAAAAAAAAGAAATCCCATGTGTCGATCTGGCTGTAAAAGAATCGGTGAAAGTTGTAGAGGAAGCATTTGCCGAGTTCGAGTGCGTCGCCATCCTCCGGATATGCAGGCAACTAGCTCGTTCACCTGGCATTGTAGCTAACAGTTCGAAACTACCTAGAATTTATCAACGGGTTCGTGTCCCGGCTAGATCGTCCTGATCTACACGGAAATATAAATGTCACGGGACCTGTTGCTTCCTGTGCTTCCCCTGTTTGCACACCGTCGGTGTTACACACCCAGGCGGAGTTAGGAATGGAGTTGGCTCTGCGAAGAAGTTGGAGAGATCCTGAAAATCTCATCCCTAACCAGATTCCCATCTGGGTCACTGAATACGTTTAGAACGGTATGTTTGTCATCCTTCTTGTATGGAATTTTTGAATAATTAAGAATAAAATCTTCAAAAATTTCAATGTTTCTACGCGCAATCTTACTCTATCTTTGTTTCGTGCTTTTCTTTTAATTATAATAGCTACGAAAGTATTTGCACGTCGCTGTATTTGTTGCAGCATTTATATGTTGCTTATTCAATTAGACTTGACGACGAGAACTAATAATTATTACGTAGAAATTATTTGATATATTTGTAACATCACCGAACAAGCAAATAAAATAAAATTCTCAAACTGTAGATACGTAAAAATTTATTAATATGAGAGTAAAATGCAGAAGCTAACAAAAAGATGCTTAATTGGAAGATAACAATGTGTGCACATGCTTTCTGTAGCCACTACAGATACTTAAACGTATTTAATTCGTTTGTCACTTCTATTTTAATTTAAATTTGTGCTTTCATGTAATATTTTCTTCTCCAATTATTAATAACTAGATAGCGGATGTTTATGCATTTTTGGAATATAAAAATTCCAAAAATCCAAGATAGGTGTGTAATACGCAAAAATGTGTGCTACATCCAAAGTAGCACACTTATTATGGTATTCAATAGAAGAAACAAGTTTCTAGTTTGTACTCATTCTTTTAGTACAAAGATATAAGATCATATAAAAATGTCTATCAATAACACTGGTGTAAAAGTCAGATGCAAATATCCAAGATGTATGTGTGCACGTACTCCATATTTATTACAGGTGATGGAACATATGCTATCTACAGGTCGTTACGAACGTATGGACCTGTAGTTAGTTGCTACAAACTCCTTTTAGTTTACGACGCGTGTTCCTGCATGCGCTCAGAGGGATGAATAGTAAAAGAGGCAGTAACTAGTACTTTCACATGTTCGTCTCCTCACCAGTGAAAACTCGGCGTTTCTGAACTTTCGTTTGCGTTTCTCAATCTTCTTCGCGATCGAAAGCAAAAGCAACGTGCAATAATTTTTCCATTTATAAGCACGACAATTTCATAACGACGATGAGAAAAAGCAACGCGGAGAAAAAGCACAAAGTTATATAAGGACACAAAATTCTGAGATTTGTCCTTATAATTAATCCCAACGCCTACTGAGTTTCTCTGAAACCGTCGCAAACTTCTGCAAGAACTTTCGTTTTATAAATCTTCGGCGTAAATAATGAGAAATTGTAATAAGAAATCTTTATCTCGCCGAAACTGAAGTCGAGATACTGAACTTTGTAATCGAATTATTTGTGACGCAGACAAATACAAGAAACTCTGTATAGTAACAGCAATAGGAAGTTATAAATTTTGCCCTTTTTATTGCTCCCTTTTGAATAACTCACGTCCCCGAAAAGCGACTTTCACTACGATACTTGAAAAGTCGTTACTGCTTCCTGCAGCGAAGTTACGATGAAATAAGAGAGTAAGAAGAAGGAAGTTGTTAATATTGTTTTGAACAATTGAAACACGTAAATTGTGTAACATTTTAAATAACCTGGAATATTTATGGAACATTCATACTTTCAACATAAAACACCGGAACGAAACAAAAATGGAGGACAAATGAATCTGGATCTTTTTGATATTAACAAACGGCAAATGTTGCATCATTCCAGATGTTGTGTTTCAAGTTTCGTACATTTCAATGAAAATGTCGATCGGAAACGTAACGTTGCTTTAAATGTGGTTATCAAATAGTCGAAATAACAAAATTAGAATCCGTCGAAAAGCGCTGTGGTGTTTTTAAATCTTAAACAGTACGTGAAAAGGGAAAAGAAAAGAAAGAATGATACGTCTGACTAGTGCTTACCTGTATATCTAATTGAAGGGCTGAAGCGGAGCACGTGGAAAGGCGCTTGCGTATCAGAGACAGGAGCACGTGGCCGGCTCGAGCCGTGGCTCGGCCGTTTCCGGATAGTTTCGTGAGTCAGCGACCAAAGGATCGGTGGCAGTCGCGCGCCGGCCGCTGCCTCGATAGGATGTTTGTGTTTATGTCGTCGCGATGAAAATTTGGCCGCCATAGAGGTTATGTTCACGCGTGCCGCGGGATTCAAGCCGATCACGCATGCCCTTCTGCGTCCATCTTTTCAAAAATCCTCCACCGATCGCCGCGTATCCATCGATAAATCCATCGACTTCCCACGACAACGCTTCCTTCGTCCACGGAGCAACTTTGCAACACTTGACACACGCAGCGAAACTTCGTGAGTACATTTACCACATTCTGTGCTACACTTTTATGATTTAGCTTATTCTGTACTACACTTTACACAGTTTCAAACGATGCGAAACTGTGAAAACTCGAGTACGAAACGACAGAACGAACAGCACTGACAGTCACTCATTTCAACTATTGGAAACTGAATTTAAACATGGCGACCGAATTGACCAATCAAACGTAGCGAATTCGAATAATTTACGCGGTACCGTTACGCGTATTTAAGTCTGGGGGAGGGCCAGAATATCTTCAAATATCCACTAGAGTGCTCTGATTTCAGTTTTTAAATCTGACGAAACCAATCTTGTCTCTAACCTCTCGTGTTCAAATTTATTTCAATTTCTTAGTTGCGATTCTTTCAGCAGTAACTTACGCGTGTGAATGTGACTTGTCTTCTGTCCAAATCTAATTGGATTAAGAGATTATAATCCAGCGTAGTTGCAAAAGCAAGAGTGTGGCTGCAAAACGAAAGGTAAGTACTCCAATAACAAACGCAGATACTTCAAACTGCAGATTCTTGCAATTGTACGTACGAAAAACAACGTAGTAAATACGTGAGATCTCATAATACGGGTGAGGCATAATACGGTTTCTGTTGTAAACGAACGTGTCCAAATTTGATTTGTGCGTCAATAGATATCGAAGGATCGTAGGTTATGTGACTCGAAATGTCCTGACACTGTATTTTCCCATACTGTCCGCATTTTCTCTCGCCAGTGATATTTTTTTTCCACGTGACTCGTCGCTCGTTCAGCGAAACGCGGTTTATATTGATGCGCGGGCAGGTTACGCGAATCACTTTTACGTAGTAGTGTGGCCATCGCTCGTAGATAAAGCACGGGGTGAATACACGTCGGAACAATGGCGTGAGTTTTAATGTCGTTCGATTGCTTCTAGCCAGCGACTGAGTCGCAGGGAATAGCCACGATTCGGGGTAAATTACGACGGTGGACGTATTTCGGACATAGACCACCAATAACAATTTTGCAATTGACCGTTCACCACGCTTTCCTGCACGGCAGATGCATCCGTGCGTAATTCGCGAATAAATTATGCCCGGCGAACCGGCACAAATGATGTTCGCCAAGCAATCCGCGCGTAGCTGCTCCATGCAATTTGTTCGAAAAAGTTGACGCCGTTGGCTCGTCGCTACGTTTGTTACATCTCGAATTCTCACTATTTTCACTGTAGTGATTTTTATGCAAATTCACGCTTCGAGAAAATGTAACTAAAAGAAAAAAAATACTTTGAACATTTCACATGTTTTTTTCAAATTGCGCGCATTTTAATTCAATTCCATTCAAATAAATGTTAGTTACGTACGTGATAATTAGCTCTATGCGAATTATTTGACCTTTGTGATTATTTGGGGATTTATCTTATTTCATTTGATAAATTGGATCTTTTCTTATCTCTCGAAATTCTTTTTGAGGTACTTTGAAGGACCAAAGGGCGTTTCATATTATTTTCACCTCGTTATTAAATAAGTTTTATTGACTATCGTGGTAACATTGTGATAGAATAGTGGTAAAACTAGATTCGAAATATCGAGCTCGCCATTTTCTACAAGTTTCCGACCTGTTGTGTTGCAACAAAAATGCATTGAAATGAAAAAAATAAATGAAACAGAGGTGGGAACGCGAACTGAAAAGGAAA
>KQ435944.1:0-23626 GCA_001276565.1 Melipona quadrifasciata | reverse complement strand
AACAAACCGGATAATATTTTGTACAACGGAGAATCTACGAATTATCGCATTAACTATTCCGATGGGGAATTTTTAATATATCGACGTAACATCATATAATGTATTATTTTGTAAAATACACGTGCAATTTACAAATTTCATTATGCGTATATAAATATCGAATAGGAAAAATAAAAAGTATCCTGGACAAGAGCTTGTGAGCTTGGACGTAATTAACTTTCTATGCGACCGTTGTATAATTTAAACAATATGAAAATAATGATTGAAAAGCCTCTTCAACGTGCCTTTAAATTTTCATATCGACGTCTCGATTAATTTTCAAATACACGATTCAAAATTATCACACGCGGTGGAAAAGTCTACCAGCAATGCCGAGCAATGATAACTGGCGACGTTGTGTAAAACGTTGGCTGGATGAGACTCAAAGGGGAAATTCGCTTCGCCGTCACGTCCAACCAGCTAAGCACACGCTGTTACCCCAAACGTATCGTATAAGACACTCGTAACGGTAACCGGAAGCTTCGGTTTCCGCGTAACACGAGCGGAATTCTAAGCAACGCGGATGCTCGTCTCGTGTCTACGAAATTAGCAGAACCGCTGCGACTTAACTCGATTGCTTGTTGGAGGAATTGCGCAGCCAGCCAAAGATCAAAAACCCAGAGCGCCGAGGGAAATGATTTGCTGGCGGTAGTAGCGTCGATCTCGCGCGATATGTCTCCTCTGGTTCTGCGCTTCCGCGTTCGGGGAACACGCGACACCGGATTGGTGCCAGCTACGACAGAAAGGTAAAAAGGTTGTTGATAGAAAAACTCTTTGAAAAATTCGAGAGATTTTTACAGAATCGTACAAGTGCTCATTTGCACGTTATTGCATACGTGAATGTTATTAAAATATATTTACGCGTTATAATTGTAATTATAATTATATAATTTAATACATTGCGTAAACGTATTTTAATACGCTGATTGACGAATGATGAGAAATTACCAACACATGGACACAACGACATTAAAAAGAATTATTTAATTACACGGTGTATTTCATATGATTGCATTGTTACAATTGTCATCACAACTGCTTAAGAGAAGCAGTTGATCTTCGGAGACACTTTCACTCCTTTTCTATCTACAAGATATTATTTATTCTACACAATTGTATACTGTATTATAATATTTCGTAATATTGTACTTCTATTTGTAATAACGAACTTGAGCTATTTTCAAGTTGCATGATCTCACATCATCTCTGATGATGTGAATCGAAGTGAACTTTTTTTTTGTAGTATATTAAATCGGACTTTGTTCCGCGAGCGGATATCGAAGTCGATCCCATCGCTAAATCGAGTGAATAGGAGGACCGTGGAATAACTGGAATGCCCTTTTAAACAAGATGACAGGATAGCGAAGTGTGACGGGGAGCATTGTCGCGATGAAGCGTCCACTCGTGCTCTATCGTCGTAACACGTCGGTGGTACTGATAAAAAATTGTAAATCGACAGCTACCAAAGCTCTCGATTGCCCATAATTGACTGGCAGGTTCTTCGCAGTGTTCTACAAACACTATCTCCATTATCGAAATATTCATTCCATTGCCGATAAAAAAATCTCCTAGCATTCTCGTTGCTTCCTTGTCGCTCTTCTGCATTGCCAGTTCGCGCGTTCGTCTTTGAAATCGTCTCACGAATCAAATTTGTCCGATTATTGTAACAAAAGGTCGCGTTTAATCTTCCCTTTGTCGCTGGAAATATTCGAAATTTCCTCGAAAGCGAAACACAATAACGATGAACCTCCCGTCTCTGTCACAGTTCCAGACACCTTTAACACCGTTAACTTTTCCACGATGCGAGGAGGAAGGAAATTCCCTGTTTCTCAGTCGCGAATTGTTCGCGCGGCGCGCCCCGTGAAAATCCAAGAGCCCGGATAAACGCGCCGCGTTTAAATTCATTTCCTCCCGTTTCCACCGCCTGGCACCTCTGAACTCTTGCACTTTGAGCCGGCTCCTCCGCGACTTTTCCTGTCTTTCGCAAACAGCTATACCTTTCGCGTGGAAATGAATTCAATCGTCAGACGTCGCGAGTAATTCCACTGGCTCTCGAGAATTTGCAAAAATTATTTCACGCACTTTGAGCTGGTCGATCCAAGTTTTACGTTCTTTCCCGAGGTTTGGAGAGTTGGATTTACAGCGGGTCGATAATTTAATTTAATTTAATTTGTCAACGAAGGTGAGCGTTATTCTTGCCCTTTTTAGAGATTAGGTTCGAACCCGTAACGATCTTCTGTCTTTTGTAAACATTAGATTGAATGTGATAAATTTTCACTTGCTAATTATCTAACTAACCATTTTAGATGCTGTCCAATTTTTCCAATTCAATTTCCAGTCTAACTCAAGTTTGGATTTTTGCTACACGTCTCCGTACAGTAGTTTAATTTAATTCATAGATGGTGAAAATTATTGACGTGTCTAACTACCAACCTCTGCCTTTTCAATACAAGTTAAGTTGAAGTTGTAACACAGGTTTCCACTCGATAATTTAATTTAATTTCTCGCCACAGACAGTGTCAAAGGAAACGAGCAGCATTAACGTATCTAAGTTAATTTCGCAACAGTCCCCCATTCCGTTTAATTTAGAGTTACAGACACCATCGACAAACTAATGTTCCACGACTCTCGTCTTCGTCAGAAAGCAAGGAAGACGAAGGAAGGAATTCTTACAACAGGTTTCCACTCGATATTCCGGTTTATCGTCGTACGCTGTGGACGCTAGACGAGAGCGAAGACTATAAACTGCGCACTGTGTCAAATCCATCATCGCCGCGAAGCTACGAATTTTTGATTTACTTTTACCACTGACACGCCGGTCGTATGAATCATGGCAGAATCCAACGACCTTTCAAGCTTATCACGCTCCGTTATGTTTCACGGTTAGCCAGGGGTTTCAACCCTTTTTTTCCTCGTCGTAATAACACCTTTCGAGATATCCACCGCAGTGGGTGCACCGTGGCAGACGGTTAAATATGTTTGCCAGGGTTATCAACGGTCCTAATTCACTTTGGCGTGACGTGTTATTCAACCTGACCCTCTCGTTCCCCGCCGGTGGCCGCGTCTTTGTGCCACACCGGAAGTTTCAGTGCGTACCTTTTGACATAAAGGACTCGTCGTTGGATTAACGCCACAAATGTACGAAGCTTTCTAATCGAAAGAATGGTTTGTAAGGCGGTAGGCTAAAATTTTATTAAATGAAACATCAAAGCACAAGAAAAACCTACTTTCGTTAATTTTAAATTAAATTTAAGTTCAAGCGTGATCTTTGTTTCATTGCGATTTAAAAAATTACTTTTTTCAAATTGTTGCGTCGTCAGAGCGTTCGCAAATTTGTGCTCTTTTCTATTTTAGTAGGAAGTGATTTTTGGCCCACCCTGTATCGAGATGTATTTTATTTTATATTTAGACTAGAACGACCGACATTTGAAAACTTGATCGGAAAAATTCTAAAACAGAAGACGCAAGACACTGTTATTTACACATTTTACGAACTTACTAGTCGAATTTATTAAAAATTCTATGAGAAATCAGAAATTTTATACATTTTGACCAGTTTGGTAATTCTAGCGTTAAGAATTACAAGAATTCGAACGTTCATAATTGAGTGGCAGATTCCTTAGTTTGGCGTTCATTTGTTCAAATTCTATAGTACACAAATGATATATATTATCGATATACAGATAGTATATCAAAGAAAATTGGTCTTAATTATTAACGAAAACAAAAAAGTAACACTAGCCATATTATGTCTCTTAAATGAGTGTAGCGGCCTAGGATTCCTCAACTACGAGATTCGAACACTGACTAGCACAAGCCGCAAGTGGCTGCGCGCCTAGCGTCGAGGTCCTGCCGATCTCCGACGTTAAGCAAGCAGTGTGCGGACACCGCTAGGAGGGGTGTGGCCAATCCAGCCTAGCGGGTTTAGTTAGTTACAATAACACAAGCGTTCTGGGGTACGGAGTCGTTGCTATCAGCCCCCACTGATGATGATGAGTTTAGGACAGTGACTCCGAGACGAAGCGCATATCCTATAAACGCAATCTTCACTTTCTCCATAACCTTTGCTTTCTCTCTCTTTCAACTATCTACAATCCTTTCTATTCGTCCTTCCATCTCTCTCCCTTCATGAGCATATTAAATAAATTCGTTCGAAATCTAACGATTCTCAGATAAACGATAAACGAATAATCCTCAGTTCGAATCTGATCAATTATGTCTCTTATTAACCAGTTGTTGTCAAATGAACAAATGTCAAAGTAAAATTCCTCCAACACATAACGATATAAATAAAAATTCAAACAATTCATTTTCACAAAAGTTTCACAAAAGTCTGCACTTTCTCCAGTATCGCATTCGCAATAAAAAGAACGTTAATTGTCTTCCGGTAAAAAAAAAAAAAAAAAACGAGCGACGGTCGTTACTGTCTGTTTTCCCCGTTCGTACCGTGATTTCCGTTACGAAAGAAATTCCAGCGGGGAGAAGGGCGGCTACAAATAGGAGGGAGATTAAAGATCCTCTTACTCGTTCGAATCGTTTGAAATAGATGCACGGTTATCCACAAATCCTGTCGTAAAATTTCCGCGACGCCAGCTTCCTTTAACGCGGCTGCCTGGAGGGAATGTTTATCCGCGTGATGTGTCACCGTCGTTTAATATTTAATACGATCGTTGGTACACACCGGCATTCGAATCCTTCGCGCTTTTATTTGATCCTGTATTTCTCGGGCGATTATCGTTTGAACTTTGTCGCCCGATTTCACGATTCGTGTAAGATGGTAGTTCAGAGTGTATGAGAATTACCGTACACTTTCGCATAAAAGTTTTGAGTATTATTTTTTTTATTATAAAATCAATTAATTATAATATTTTGTTATTATATTATATTATTAATTATTTAATTATATTTTGTTACTTAATATAGAACATTATCTAGAGTTTATAACATGTATTTGTATCTGATCAAGGGTATGATTGTAATATCCTTGTATCATTTCTCAAAGAAATGTGCAAATAAATTTGTATTTTCGTTTGAAAGGCAAAGGGTGCTTCAAACTTTCGAACAGAAGTGTATGAGAATTTAGTAACTTTTGTTTACCAATATTAACGTTACACCTGATACGTGTCAGTATCATATATTTCTCACTCTTGATAAAAGTGGTGGTACTAAAAATTAAAAAATTCAATTCTTGTCACCTCCCCGGGTAAAATATTCGTCTAATAAAAATTGACAGTGTCTTTGGTCCTTTTGCAACACGTTTCTATCGTCTCTGTTTGAAAAAGGTCGGGCGACAATTCTGTAGTCTTCGTCGTATCGTAAGGTCTTGCGAAAGAACGGGGGGGATTGCATCGTTTAAGAATCGATTTAACTCGCTAATCTATTTTCTCAACCAGCTATTGTCTCTTGCCATTGTTCGAAACCAAAATTGTATTTGATAGGCCTTTCACCCGCCACTAAGGTTCCAAGGAGTAATTGAACGAGTCTCGCGCATTTCGAGAAACAATTGCCATTGTCTGAAGTCAATCCGCCAGGCTATTAGGTAACTTCTCGGGAGAGAGGCATTGAGCGCTTGCACCGCTTATCAGCGTGTTAACGGCGATAATAACGGAACAGCCTGTACGCAGAATGCATCTTGGCTAGATCGATGTGCGCATCTCTCGAACGCGACGCGGCGAATACCGATAGTTGGTTAATCCGAAATTATCAGATAACGTCATTATCACAAATTCGCAGAGGATTACGCGTTTGGATCCTGTAAAGTCTCCTCCACGATCTTTCGCATTAACGACGGATAACTCGATTGATTCCATGAAATCGATGAAAATAAAATCATTGTTTTAGTGGCTCGTTAACTGTGCAATTGTGGGTAAAAAATTTTCAGAATTTGGTTTATTTGCACCTCTTGCGTTTTCTCGAGATGGAGATACCTCGATAAATAAATATTTTCTACGGGAAATTATCTTTTGTGCTACTGAAACTTTAATTAATCAGTTTTGAAGTTTCAATCAAAGTTGTTTAGAAACAGAAGTTTGCAAACTTTTACTGAACGAAAAGATCCAATTATTTCGATTCACAAATGATTAGTGATTTTCAGTGTTACATTGCACGTTCCTTTAAATTTTATTCTCGCTTTGTTTAAAGTAAAAAAAAATTCCTATTGATTTACAAATTATAGTTATTTAAATATTATTCCACTACTGTATATCTAGCAAATATATTACCCACAATTATATTTAAAAGTTGTCACACTAATATATTTTAGTCATAAGAAAAATCAGCTTTTGTGAATGATTGCACTCTTAATTATTCGAAACGAGGTTTAGAAACTAATAAAAAATAACTTCTTGCCTTCAAAGAGACTGAAACATATAGTTGGTGGTCACGCTTACAGTACTTCAAAATTGGCACCTCTCGTTTGCTAATTATCTGCGATAAAACGAAAAATTCACAAAATTTATTTACTCTCCAATCACTGAGACTAGTCTACCCTTTTAACTGGTCGGTTCAAACTTTTCAAAAAATTATCGAAAGTTTAACGAGACGAGATTGCCGCTTTGTTAACAACAACGAAACTTCTGAAACTTTCGAAGCGATGGCGGTCCCTTTCCCTCTCGTTTCCCAAGATTACCCGGGTCGATCGTAAAGTTCTCAAGGTCCTCGAAGCAATTCGACGTTCTCTTTCAGTTCGAGTCGCTACTATATCCCCTAAGCAGCTATGCTACACTCTAGCTGCTGGCCATGGATTCTTGGGAATAACTTCAAAAAATTTTGCCGACTAGGTACCAATATCGCGTCCGTCCGTTCAACCATAATTTCAGCCGGTTCTGCGAGATCGAACGGTGCACAGATAGCGACCGTACGTATCCACGGACAATAGTCATTGTCCTAAGTTAATCTACGGATCCATTGTAAGAGATGTGCTCAAACAAAATGGGAAATTGTCCTCACATATCTCATCACGTGAGATATTTTGATCAACGATTCGAATAAAAGTTTATTCAGTTTGTACGTTGAAAAGCTACAGTTGCCGTGAAATTGATAAATAAGAGGTGCAGATATTTTTCTGTTAGAAAAAGAACTGCACGACTTGTATCCCAGTACGATTCGTCTCACCGAAAGGCCCAAAAGCATCTGACGACTTGTTTTGTCATAAAATTTTATATGCAAACATTTGAATCGATACAAAACAAATTACAGGCCACTCCTACTCGAGGTCTAGCCCACGCCCCCTCGCGAATCACGTGACCCAAATCAACCAATCGCTAATTTTCGTTGCATCAGCGTTGCACCTGAAGAGGCCCGATTTTCTGGGTTACCCCCCCTAAAATAACTTTCAGTGATAAAATTGTTACAAATCTTACAGCTTAAATAGCAAATTTTACCAAAATGTGCTAGACAGACGATATTGCGCGTCACATAAGCGGTTTTTATGCGTGACGCTGTAAATAGATCGTACATACGTGTAACGTACTGAGATGAAGAAGATACAAATGTTTAAAACTAACGAAAAGGTGTTGCACTTTTTAAAACATTCATCCAGGCGCAAATGCTACGAGATCGATAGAACAATGCTCGATAACGACAGAATAACGTAGCTAACAGCTGATTTTAGGTAAACTTTGTTTTAAAAAGACGAACGAAATGAAAAGTGAGAATACTTGCTCTGGAGAAATACTTAAACTTTCGCCATAAATTCTTCACGCGAGGAAAATTTAAATCAGACAAGCTTGCGAAACACAGTTTCTAGTGTTTCAAAGTTCAATGAGTAGAGTTGCAGTGGAGCGACTGACCGTCACCTAGTTTCTCGACTAAAGCTAACCCAGTGCCTTGTGCGCGCGCGATTAGCGCAACACGCGTAGGAAGAAGAAAGGTGAAAGAGTTGCTTGCGTAACACAAGAAAACGGTGGAAAGTTCTCGCTCGGTTTGACGCGGAAAGCCCGCATTGTTTCACGAAGCACGGTTACGACGTTTATAGGGTTGTACTTCATCCTCTTTGACTTTGTTTCCTTCGTTTTCCGCGATTCCGCGCGAATAACTGGACGATTCTTTCACTCGCTTGTAATTATAATAACGATCGAGTCTTCGATTCTTCGACCGAAAATGCGATTGTAAAATTCTTGTCACGCAAAGATCGCATCGTGATCAAGATAATTAGATCTGCTCTGATCTAATAGGCGAGTGCGCGTAGCAACGTGGTTGTCGCCTCGATCAACTGTCTCTGTGGCATTTCTTTTCTTAAGGTGAGAGCACAGTGAGTAGATTTAAGTCTTGGTATATTGACTGAGAAAACAAGTTTAATGTTACGAAGAAAAACTGACCGATCGGCTCCTCTTTCATTTGACCAGCCAATTTTGTTCCAGCAGACTGATGGCTTAAAAAATATTGGACGACTCGTCAAATAAAAGTCGAAAAGTGTATTCTTTATGTCTTTAGCTCGAGGCGAATTAAGTTCTAATCAAGAGAACTGCAAATCCACGCTATACGCATTCCGCCCGAGATAATTATAATTCACTTCGCTCAAGTAAAATTGCAGTGAAAGTTTCTTTCGCTACTCTTGCGCGTCTTTCGTCGAAGTTTAAAATAAGGCTTCGCGCGTGAAATGTGAAATATTTTCAAGTCGGGGTAAAAACGTAGCTTCGGAATTGGCGCTTCGCTTGCCTGGTTTTCTCGGTCAACCGAGTAGTCAATCACGGTCCGAACTTGCTCGCTACGTTTTTGCTGTAAAAGTTGCGAGTCGGATAGTCGGAGAGTTGTCAACTCCGTTTCAACCCGCTCGTCCGCCGTGACAAAAGGGAAGGGTCGGCGGGACGTAATGAGAGCTATACACGAGAGCCATAATGCGATTACTCTCGAGGGCTTCAGCCAACTACCCCTGAACTCGTCGGATTTCTAGCTATTGCTCCATTCCAGCTAAACATCTCTACGATTGGTCAACGCGGAAAGTTGACGACCCCTCTCGGCTCCGAATACGTCCAACCGTGAATTTCTTTCAGTGTAAAATAATTCGGTGGATTTGATTTTCTTTTCTGAGCGTGACAGATTTCCTCGAGCCGGTTGTCGCGTATTTGTTGCATTTGCATCGTCGATTCAACGACATTCTCCGGATTGAATTTCGACCATGTTCCATAAGGAGAAAAAAAAAAGAAAAAAGAGAGAGAGAGAGAGTCGAATATCGAAGATCGTAAAAGCAGTAAAAGCAGTTAGAGTGGAAGTTGGTTATTTATTGACGAGAACCTAATTGGATTTCTATTTAACTGTTGCGGTTGGAAGAATCGATAGAAGCATTAGAGGAATGCCACCGCGAAATCGCAGCGATGGTAAAACTATTCATCAATTATTCCTGCTAACTCTATTACACGCTGCCCACTGTTAATGAAAATTCCATTGACCGACTCTTGCTCGTTGATTACGCGTACGGTTGCACTTTGTATCCCGGCGTATCATGTGCACGTTCGACGTTGAAATATATGGCACATCTGCGAGTGACGTAGCTTGTAAAAATTTGTCTTTCGGGAGAACCAACCATTATATTTTATCAATCGATGAAACGATGCAGTTTAAAACTGGACGCTCTTTCTATCTCATCCATGCACACTTGTTCACTGGAAAAAAAAAACTCATTATGAAATGGCATTTATAAAACACGGCACAGTCGGGAAGAATGGCGTAATTGCTACCTACTGAGTAAATTGATCGCGAACGAACGAATGAGGTTTTCGTAATTGAAATGTCGTTTCTCGAGTTATGTTAATTTCAAACTCGATATAATTTTTATACGTTGATAAATATTCAATCTTGCTAAAGTTTCTACCTTTTTAAATAAACTGATAAAAATTACACCAACTTCCTCAGCTCTCCTCGATCGAAGAAGAAAGATCAAGAATTGAGACAACCGTCGTAAGAAATTTTTATGAGAATAATCGACGAATTCAACAATCCAGAAAATTGCAAAGTGCCTAATCCGTTGGCACTCCAGCCGTGAATAACATTCTCGAGCGTCGCGAAGCGCGTTGCAATTTGACGCTTCATCGGTGTCCACCGGTTGAGATCGGCAGGAAGCGGTAAATATTTTCCGGAAGTTGGGCGACGCGCGTCGAATAACATTGGACCATCGCCAGTCGCGAAACGGGAACGTTGACCCCCGCGCGTATCTCGAGGAGGGGTCGCAGTTTCGCGAGGCGGTGCCGCCCTCTTTCTACCCGCCCGTTGTCTTCCCGGCTTGTCGCGTAAATTATCCCTTTTCCGTAAATTACAATTATCGCGCGCGCCGTCCCGGCAGGGACGTTCGTCAACTCGAACAGAAAAAGAGGCTGACGATTAATTTTACAGTCGGCGGACGACGAAGATTGCTGGCAATCCGGGGAAAGTGGAACGCCTTCTTCATTCTCTAATCCCCGGTGAATTGTGGCCCCATTGATCTTTACCCTCGTTTCCGACGGTACGTAATGTAACGATGATGTGACTGTTCTTTGGATCCTCGCGACGACACTGTCGATTCAGAACGTAAGGCAAGGTTTTCGAGAAAGTGGGCGGAAAGTAAAAGCATTAATCACCGGGACATGTAGCGACGAGGAAGTTTCTTTTGTTTTACAATTTGGTCGGTTTACTTACTTGAGAAAGGGGGTTTTTAATTGATGATATTATTCTTAAAATTGAAATTGACTAGATCAGTCAATTTTATTAAATAATTATTCCGCAATTAGTCCGAGAATTGCAATATTCTTTAAAAGTGTAAGTTCATATTTAGATCGACTGTCAACACATGAATACCGTAATAATTAATGGGAAACGGCTGTCATTATTGTATTGACGAAATTTTAAACTAATGTATGAAAATGTATAAAAGGGTTGCAAAATATTTACTGCAAATATATGAGTATCCATCTGAGTGATGCATAGTAAATATTAAAAATGGCTCCAGTGGATGTTCAGATTTATTGATACACTGTGGCTGTCGAAATAATTCCATCAAATATCATTATAACTCTATTAAATTCTATTAAATATTATACACAGTTTCCAGAACGAATTTCAGATTTGATCGACAGGATCGTGATAGTGGGGTGTTGATAAAATTTGAAAGTGTTTCACAATATAACACATTCACCAAACGTTCTTTCGTGAGAACGTAGAGATACGTTTCTCTAGTATGTTCAACTCGTGTGGTTGCGTAACGAGGGAGAATATCAATTACGCGACACAAAGGATGTCCAGGAAAATCCAGCGGATAATTTCGAGGAGAACTAGCCTCTAAGTTTCCCAGCTTCGTCCCTTTGTTTCCGCTTTCCGAATCCCTTATCCGAAAACCACGTCGCGCTACACGAACCGAGCCTCGTTATCTCAGAGCCAATAATCCACAGTTCCAATCCTTAGACTTAACATAATTGAAATAAAAATCGAGTAATCGTGGCTGGTTGTTTCAGAATGTTTCTACTACTTAAAAGAATGGCCGGAAAAATTGCTTTCGACAGACTTATTTTTGGTCAATTTGGGAATCCACGGTGAGGGTGTTACATGTTAAATGTTGCAGGTTGTACTTACGGATTTGAACCATTTTCTGGACTGCAGTTCTAGACTCAGCCGTTTGGGACTCTCCCTTATGTAGGCCGGCCCTCTTTGTGTATCTTTCTCGATCACGTAATCGGGAAGGTAAGACGTCTTACGATTATTGACAGAGTCAGACACATAAAGTAACAGTCGGAAATATATATAGGTAATTTAATCCTCTTGCACTCGTTCCTATTGACAAAATATGACATATTGTGGTTATTAATTCACACGTTTGTGGTTCGTTATTCATTCAACAATAACGTGGATGAACGACCGCATTTATCGTCGGGAAAAGCTGTGGCTAATACCGATTGGTCATTCGCGTTTGATTGTTGGATCTGGATAACAGGTAGAGCAGAACACAGTACGGGCTTCGGTTCATTGCGGAGTTATTAATAATTAGAGCTTGTTTCAGTTCGAATTAGGAGATAATTCTCTCTTTACCAGACCGCGTTTCCTTTTATCTTCGTTTTGTGGGAAATTTGAAGATGCAGAAATTCGCAGAAATATATTTGTCGAACGCGTGAAGAAGTTTATAAAATATCCAGAGTGTGATATTACGCATGATGCTACTGATGTAGGAATACAATTTCGTCAAATTTCGTTTCTTATAATTCCGTTCACGGAATTTGTACAAACATTCGCATTAGTTACGTTTAACAGAAGGTTCCTCTGAATCATAATTCATTTATTTTAAATTTACTATACTTCTATCAATCTTTATTGCCTTAGATATTACGTGTAACGATACAAATAAAACTTGTATTATTCGAAAAAACAGAAAAAAAAGGGGTTTCCATCTCAATTTATAATATACATTATCGTGCCACAATTCCAGAGAAACTCTCTGCACGGTTAACAAACAAAGCAACAAATCGAATTAACAAAACGAAGCAAACAACGCAACGAGGTAAAACGAAATGAAACAAGTGGCCGAATAAGCGAACGAGTCTCTGCAAGCAGTGACAATTACAACACAATTTCCACCAACGTAATTACACACCGGCAATTACAATCTCAAGTATATCTAGATACCGCCAAAGTGTTCCCTGTTCTCCATTGAGGAACCAGGTTGACCCAGTACGCGGAACTTTCTGACGATATTTCCGTTATAAATCACGCGCGAAACTTAGCTAAGCAAGGAACTCCGATGGGAAACTTGACTCGGTGCAAAACTTGGCCACGTTCTAGTCCTCTCTTTCCGGACAGAGAGAAAGAGAGAGAGAGAGAGAAAGTTAGTTTACAATTTGAATAACATTATCATCACAGTTACTTCGTACGACCAGAGACGTTTATCTTTTCTGGCAACTGCGTGGCGCGTCAATCTGGATTCCGTCACCTATTGCATTATTCAAGGATACATTCGTCGCGGCAGTTTGCAGGTGCACGGCGCTGCATAATGTCTGGCTGCACCCCTTGATAATCGTGGCATTAGTTTGAAGCTCTTTGATGGATGTGTCTAAGCCTGGCTCGTCACGCCGGATCAAATTGCAAATTCATCCGTAGGTAGTGTTTATTAATCCTCATGAAAGTCTGATTCCTCAATCCCCCGTAAATTCAGTGTGTGTTCGCTGAAATTATCAAAAGTTCACCAGTTGAACGAACAAGGCACGACAAATTCAGAACGCGCTAATCTTTGATCGTGCACTTTTGATCTTTCGATGTGTTTGTTTGACACAGTGTATATCTATTCGTCTTTCTCAATGCGATTGATATTATCACTGATTGAAAGTGATTTTAGCGGGGGTAACCCAGAAAATCGGGCCTCTTCAGGTGCAACGCTGATGCAACGAAAATTAGCGATTGGTTGGTTTTCGTCACATGATTCGCGAGTAGGCGTGGCGTTGTCAATAAAATTTTATGGCAAAAAAGTCAGAACAGTTGCTTCTGGGAGTTCTTTCAGCGATGCTAATCGTACAATGGGTACAAGTGCAGTTTTTTGTGGTTATGCGTATTCGTCCTTAATTTATCTTTTGATATATTTATTGAATATATCGCAGTCTGCGTGCATTCATTTTTAAACATATATATTTTATTCAATTAATTAATGAGTTATTCTCTTTCAAATTCCAATAAACAAATTAATTATTTCGAGTGTACTGTAGTAGATCGAAAGTTCTCCGAAAATAATTCTACGTTAGTTTTCTTTTTATTTATTTTTTGTAGAATCGTCTGTGATCTAGTTGTACTGTTATTTATGATCCATCCTATATATGTATTTGTATTTTATGTACATTCTAAATAATTTTGCACTTTAACTGTATCAAATTAAAACGTAATTATATTCGCATAATGAAATTAATTGTCATTATTCATCGAGTTATTCGATTGTCGCGTTCACGTTGACTGCTCGAGACTGAATCTTTTATTACCTTCTCAGCACGTGCAATTTGATAGGAAAGGATGTTTCGCAAACGTGGGAAATCCTACTTTCTCAGCAGTCTCCGTGTTCGAGCTTCATGCAATTTTCATTGAAAAGTTCCCGATGCGGAAGTTGAAATACTACCAGAAACTTTCGAATCCACGTCTTACGGTTTATTGTTAAATTCTCAAACGAGACGAATCTCGTACACGTAAAATGTAAATGCAAAACGAAGACGTCCTGATACAGTGGAAAAGTCGCGTTTCTGCGCAAGCACAAATCTAACAGAGAGTTTAACGATCTCTTCGATTCACGTGTGCACTTTGCATTCATTCATGTGTCAATGTCTGTGAAATTTCAAATACAGTAAGTCTTCCTTTGCGTGATTTATTTGGTATTTTTTAACAACCAATTTCCTCTGTAATTTTATAAAGTTTCAAAAAATTGACGTTAACGAATGAAATCGTTGATTCAATAGCTACTATTAGGTAATTATTGTGCAAAATGGTGATACACAGAAGATAACATTGTTTTTTTACATTTGACACTATTAACGTCAACAGTCGTCTATAAGTATTTCCGCGAATATTTCCATAAAATCGATACAGAAATGTTATCTTATATTATGACAGTATACTTGTTCGTTGCACTGCTTTTCTAAAGTAACACCTTATGAAAATTAGAGGTAGAGAATGTAGAAATTTCGCGTGGCAGTCTTTAAACACGTTCAAGTGCAATATTTAACATATTCGAGCACATTTGTACTCTCACGATTGACTGTACCCGGCGCACAATTTTCTCCCTTTACGCGACACGAGCTCAACGGCCTGAGAAATCAATTACAATCATCTTGACAAAGGGACGGGTTTTACGGGAGCACGGCGAAAGGACAACGGACCTCCTATAAATGAATTACGGGAATGGGGTGTTGGTGCGAACACCTTAACGGAAACGTCGATTGTCGCCCATTAATTCGAACGCTTCGTTGCACCCCGTCTATGAAATTGACTTTTTCCTTTCCCTTCAATTTATCGTCCAGGCTTGCAGCAAAAAGCGAAAGTTGCCTCTCTCTCTCTCTCTCTCCCTTAAACCCCGTCAATCCAATCTCGAATCTTTCCTCCATCTGTTTTATCGCACGGTTCTCAACAAAAATTCGCTCCCTCGAACCCTGTGTGTCTATACTCGGAAATATAACAGGGAGCAATCGAACGAATAACGATGAAAAGATCGTCGATACTTCATACCGTCACAGTTTCGTACAAACAAAGTCATACAACAATCTGTTCGATCCCGTTTGATCGTTTCAAGTCCGTTTTTACTCTCGAAAGTTGTCAGAATTTAAACGTTCTATAGCAAGATCTACAGGAAATTGCTTTCGTGGCTAGATTCATCGTGGTTTTAAAGACTGAAATTTTATCTTCGAAACCGCTGTGCGATTTTTCTTTCGTCATTTTACTCAACTTTGTACATTGTGCGCGAAATGTTAGGACTTTTTTGAATCTTCGTCGTTCAACTTCAGTGTTCAAGATTCAATAAAATGGTATTTAACAGGGTAGTGTTGGTTTAAAAGGTCGTTGTGAAATTTCAATCTTCAAGATCAGAGTGGATTCAGTCGTGAGGAAAAGGGACGCTTGAATTTCTGTAATTTAGTTTCACGAAGGTGACAGTGCTCTTACTTTCTTATTTGAAAGCTATCATACTGTATAAATTCATTTAGAAAAATATCAATCACGATTGTTACTTTTACATTTTTAATCGGTTAATATCAGTATTTATTTTCTGCTGTTGCAAATCTAAAAACGTGCCCTTCCTTTATTTAATCACTTCACAGCACTTGTCCTTATATCTATTTTTACATTCTTCAAATTACTTTATTCGTGCCATTAAAACAAAAGAACAGTCCTTCCATTAAAAACGATCATTTTTTCCCCATTGTCGTTGTCAAATATTAAACATTTCTCAAAATGTAACGTACAGTTTCATTGAGAATGAATTGATCATATATAAAGCACAACCTAATGGATTGTACAAAGTAACAGTTTGACAAATTTTCATCGTAACTCGTTCAGTTACGCTCACCACACACGATAAAATGGAGGATCGCCGTTGTAAAATTCGATCGTGGAACAGGCGTGGACGAACTCAATTTCCACGGTTGTTCGTCTTCTTCGCTGGCTCGGCGCAACCTAGATTCCCGACTGGCCGCTTAGACACGGTAGGACGAATAACAGACTGGTGAGAACTTTACGAGATGGCTGATTTCGTATTCATGGAAACGCATCGTGAGTATTCGTTGGAAGTCGACGCAGCTTGCGGTACAGGATGTTGCGCGGGGCGGAGGATCTTGTATCTCGGGGCTGAATCTCGGCGTGTTCGACGAGAGAAGGGACCAGCCTCGATCGAACACGCCGTTATTGGCCCTCCGTTCGATTGTTTAGCAAATACTCCGTCGCCGGTTTCTATCTTAATGTTGCCGGGAACGTGCTGACAATCCAGTCGTATCGATCCCTTCGCTCGGCTCGTAACGACTGGATAAACCACGAAACTTACTTTCCGTTCTCTTTCGACCGTACCAGAATCTCCCTCTTAACGCTGAACTTAATCTCTTACTGGTATCGTTGAGAGTACTTTTGAAATTTTAACGTTGTTTCAATCGTGTCAGAGGGAACATAAAATGTGAAATAGAATTGTTACTTTAGTCGTCTGTAACTTTACGACGATCGCTCGGCGAGGAATTAATTAATTATTTTCGCGCGTTCGGTAATTATTTTGGTAACTCACTCGTTCGTCGAAATTATCAAGCAACTGACCAGAGGAAAGATGACAGTTCAGTTGAATCTGGGTCGTGACAACTGGACAAAGTTCGTAACTTATGAGCCAGAATTCGAATGAGACCTAATGCTTGACTTATATCACTGGACACTGAGAGTCATAAAAGTGTCGCTTAATTTTGGAATTCGGAAAAGTTAATTTTCATTTTCAAGCACGGAACGAAATTAAACTACGAGTTTCTACAGTCACGTGATCACACTTTGCGCGTGATCGCTCGAGGATTAATTTTCGTGAAGCCGGATCAATGAAATGGGATTTTAATTTCCACGCGTTTATTCTTTTTTTTTTTTTCTTTTCTTTTTTTTCGAGTAATTCGTCGCTCCTTTCGTAGGAATTTCCAGGAAATATTGACTGGAGGGATTTGACATTGACGAATTTGATCGTTTAATATCGGATTACGATGGGAGTGTTCGGGCGGTGAAAGGTGCTGTTAGATCGACGCGAATCGTCCGACTCTTCGGTGATTAACGAGGACAATACTGCCACGGTATATTGATGATATTTCTTCTTTTCGCTGCCTTTATGTCGCGCTGTGCAAATGATCAGATGGTAATTTCTTTTTAGCTCAGCAGTTTCCACGTGAATAAACTTAATGGACAGAGTGTTCATTTTAGACAACTTGGCAATCGATCGATTCAATTGTTGAGAATTGTGTAATTTAAACGAGGTTTAACATACGTTTACGTTCTAAGAAAGATCTTCGTTCAACTCGTATAGAGTACATAGATGTATGATTTACTTTGCGAGCTAAACGACCAAATGGAAATGTCTCAACTTGGTTGACATTGCGTTTACATTAGGCAACTGCTGGTTCAAACGAAACTCGTCAGTTCTGTTAAACTAAAAAATAGGTCGTCATTTCCAAATAAAATAAATAGGTTTCTTTTTCCAATCAGTGCAGATGAAATGTACGTTTCTTAAACATTTAGGTTCTTTCAAATTAGTGCGTATGAGATATGTGTTTTTCTAACTTTGTGATTCAGTACATTTTCCAAATTCGCACGAATGATCGTCAGTTGAAAATTTCTCGATGTGGAATTGTTACAGTGATTTATGCGTTAAAAATTTACCCAGATGAAACGTAGGATGTCTTTAACTTTTCTCAAAAACTAAATAAGAAAGTCACACGTTTTCTCTGTTCTGATTATTTGTGGCAATTACCTGATAACCAAGTCCCGATATTTTCGTTATAAATCTTCCGAATTGATTACACCAAATACGTAGCAAATTTCTCCTTTCTTAGGTTCAATTGACAATTCAGACCAGTCTGACACCTTACTTTCTAAAAACGCACTCTCCGAATTTCTTCCAAGCATCTTCAAAATCAACAGTGTTCTAAGCCAACTCAGGTCTCACCCCTCTAACAATGTATTCAACAACTTGGTAGTTGTATCTTTAAAATATCAGCAGAGTTTCGACAAATTTTCCAAGCCAACTGGCTCCCGCTCCCTCAAAGATGTATTCAAGTCAAACATTAATTAAATGCTTCGCTCGATCGAACCGCCAGAAGTTGCCTCAACTTGGTTAACGCTCTGTTTACACGAGCTGTGTCGAATATAACTTGGCTCGATCGGTCCTTCTGACTGAAAAGTTGCCCGATGCAAATGAAGCTCGGGGCAAACGATTTCGAACGATTTCGACCCACGGCGACGGGATGTCCGAGAGACAAGAAGGGACGTAGACGCAAGAGCTTCTTTTCCTTCGTTCGATCGTCGTTTTTCTTCCTGTTGTGCGACAGTTCTACGATTCTTTCGGGCGCAGCGCATACTTTTACGATTGACACATTAAGCGCCGGCAACATTTCGACCACTTGATGCCCAAACGCCGGCCCAAACGCTGGTCTCATTCGTGGGTTTCTGAACAATGAGTGTAGCAAATGCAGATCGACGTAACCAAGACAGGTGAATGCAAATCGATGTGCGACGCGTTCATACAAGCAAAAAAATTCCGCAACATCGCGGGATCGACGGTCAAGCGATCGACTCAGAAACCCGCGTTATTATTGCGGGGCCGGCGCTAAATGTCGCTTAAGTCGTTCCTGTTTCTCCCGACGGGGAGATCGCGTCGCTCGTGTACATCGGATGTTAGAGCCGATCGATAGTTAGTCGATCGAAAATCGAGATTCGACACACAGAGTTTCGTTCCGAAGCACAATGGTCAGATTCGAATTTTTAAACCTTTCCTGGCGAGAGTCATCGATCAACGTTAGCACGGCTGGATGGCTCGTGTCGTGCGTTGATTCTACGCTGCCTTTGTTCTACACAGCGACGAAAAACTCACGGGGTATTTCCCTCTCCTGTAACGTTGACTGACAGACACGACGTCCAATATATGCGCATTTTTTCTACGTCCAATTCCGCGCAATTTATCGATGTTCCGGGACCCCGTAAACGCTCGACTATTTATGTTCATTCGTGTGAAACCTTCGTCCCGGGACATTTTTCACTCGCGCGAGTATTATTCGGAGGATTCTTTGCGTATACTTCGACGTTGCTGTACACTGAATTACCAGCCGTGAAGCTCAGGGTTTCCTTTTTCTAAACAAAGTGTAATTAAATTTATAATATCTTATTTCATGCATGTGCCAAACTTTAAATTCGACTCTTTAGATTTTAGCAATTTCTAGACAATCTGACTTTTGTCACTGTAGTCTAGAAATTGCTTGTTGTTCAATAGTATATAATCTCCGAAATTTCACTGTTGTATTATATTTTCTTCAAATCTTACACCGAAGATATTCAAAACACGATGAATTTCGCTTGCATTTCTGTTTAATTAATCCATGTCACTAAATTCCGTGTTTTGCTACTGAAAAGGAGTGATTGTGATGGCAAATTTTAAAAATTCGTCGTGTCTCTAACTAGATTTCACGATTCTACGAAATTTAAAGAGATCCGAATGTTTATGACACCAAAGTTTAAATCATTGCTCGAATCAAACGTCTAAAAACCATTTGTCAAAACGAAACGTTTAAATTAATTATTTAAATATCGAGCAGTATTTGCAATTTATCACAACCTTCTGAATATCGTTCGTGCTGCTTCGTAAATCCTCCCCCGAAAATCTGTGTGAACTCTGACTCCAGTTGTCGATTCGAGCGCTGTCTATCCAACGTTTCGTCGAACTGCGATGATCGAATGAGCCGATTCCAAGTGTCGAGGAATGATTTGTTTTCTCAAAAGCTCGGCCCGCGAGTATGTAACGAGTACAACGGTCGTTTACTAATTACGCGGCCAGCGGCGCGAATGAAAGTCGATCGCACGCTTAATGACGACGCGAATTGACAAATTTCGAGCGCCAGCAGCCTGGTTTCTGGCTGTGACAGAGTTGCTGCCACGTTCCGTTCATGCTGGAACAATGAGCCGCATTAATGAGTCCAATTTCATGCGATCGCGCGCGCGCGTGCCAACGCCAGGAGCATTTGGATTTTCCACGCGATCGTTTTCTTTTCATTTTCCAAACAAATGTACACCGAGGTGCACAGCGACTCACGAGAGTATTCAAGTAGGCGGAAGAATTTTTACGTGCGTCAAAAGTCAGTCAAAAGTTCGCACCAGAGTCGAGCAAAGCGTAATTCGGACCTTTTTGAGTTTGGATTAAAAAATCCATTTTATATTCGTCGTGTGTTGATTTTTGTCTACGTAAATCTTTGTATATCTACATAAAATTGTATATTTATACTAAATTTTGCACATCTGTATGAATCTAATATCAATTTTGTACATCTGTGCACTGGATACGTATTTCGTAACATCCAATTTTCCATAAAAGCGCAAAATCCGCATCCTACTAATTAGCGATCGAAGACTATCATTAACGTGAAATGAAATCGTGATTATTTTCATTTTTATATTTGATTAATTATTTTGTTTTGTTTTTGTTGCATACCGATTGTTCAGCCAGTAACCATCGGTGTGTTTGAGAATTTTGTCTCACTGCAAGTAAAATGTCACTTGCAATTATTTTTCTAATAAATTTATAAATCCTCTGGGAAATTTATACATTATCATATAGGCAATTTCGCAGTCTCTTTGACACGAAATTGAAACGCTTAATGAGATTCTACAGCAATTTCACGTTCGTGCGCGTATGTAACGATTATTGCAACGGATCTCG
Organism: Melipona quadrifasciata; assembly: GCA_001276565.1. Classification (NCBI taxonomy): domain Eukaryota; kingdom Metazoa; phylum Arthropoda; class Insecta; order Hymenoptera; family Apidae; genus Melipona; species Melipona quadrifasciata. The sequence continues at coordinate 2,727 of KQ435944.1, read as the reverse complement.
AAAAAAATTTAAATACTTACATATGTATGGTACGTAATGTGATCGATTTCGATAACGCAAAGGAACCATTTTCCCGTTTGTAATTTCCCGTCGTTTATTTTGATACGTTTTATTTTAATCTCAAACGTTACGTTTCGCTCCAATTTATTTTAATTTATTAATTTCACTGCTAATTTGTGCCCTTGACGTTCAATAATTTCTGTATTTTTCTTGGACGAATCCGAGCTTGAAACATTCTTACTCGCAGCAGCGGGAAACGAATGAAATATAACTGCAGCGCGACATAAATGTCTATGTAAAATTAACGTACGTGCGACAGAATCATCGTGTTACTTCAAGATTGTACAATAGGTTATAGATTCAGATATTTCATTTTAAAATTTCAATTTCGCCCATCAATCGCTCTACGTTGTCCTCTGCGTGATATCAATTATTTATTAAACGTTCAAATAGCACGTGTATCACGTGTTATAAATTCAATCTCCAAACGCAGAGTGAAATGTCAAAATATTTTCGTCGCTTGAAAGTAGCGTGTATAGTTCTATTTTCAGTTTTCAGCTCGTAGATTTACGTTAGATTTCATTTTAAAATTGTGGCTCAATGCCCATCCGTCATCCCACGTGTACTCTACGTTGTTCTGCATATGTTGTCGTTCAGCAATTATTCATTACACGCGTAAATATAATATCTTCGATTCCTGATGCATCGGCGCACGTCGAATCGTTATTGAATGTTCGAATTTAAAATGACATATTTTCACTTCAACTTTGAACTATCTTCATTTCTCGAAAGTAGCACGCACGCAAATAAATGTGCATGTACGAAATTGGTTTTCAAATTCCTTTAAATTTAAATCATCGACGTGTCCCTCGGCGAAACGCGACGCTCGAATGATATTTAAAAAGGAAATCGCGATTTCATCGGACGGCAGACCGATAAATGTTTAATGCCGATGAAAACGCGTCAGCGTTATCGGGACATGCATAGGACACAAGGGGAGGAAGATTCAATCCAATTCAATCCAGGGTTTTTCGTTTTTCAATATTCATAACCTCGATGAAGGGAGCGAAACCCAGGTGAAAGAGGATCTAGCGTTCTGTTCTATCGGGGGGAAAAAGAAGGTTTAATCTTTGATTAAAATCGTCGCGGAATTTCGATCGAAGTCCATTTTCAGCGAGTCTTTCCGCGGCGAATCAATTTACATCGACCAGGCCGATTTCACCCAAACACAAAGTCCTCAGCTGGGAAATTTCGGCGTGTATCTGGGTAGAAAACGGCCTGTTTCTCGGTGAAAAATAACACGGGCCGTCCATTAATGAGAACAATTTCGACCGGCCGTGTGAAAGGCACGGTGGGTGTTTCATCCTGAATTCTCGCACGGGTGTTCGCGGTATTCGCGGTTCCTTTTTTAAATCGGTAGAGAGGAAAGTGACGTTATTTCTATTATGTGTGTCTGTTATACATATTTCTTTGTTCTACCAAAAGATGAGATGAATTTATTAGATATGATGTTTATAAATGACTAAAAGATTATATAGTATTTGCTCCATCGTATTTTTGATATCTGTGACTTTCAAAATTGGTCGAAAGAGTGGAAAATTGTAATGTAACTTAACAAACTGGTTACTGATGATTAAACAATTAATAATCATAGATTAACAAATACAACGAATAACCAAGTTGTAACAAAAGCTTCGTGAAATCGATTGACACTTCGTTCAACACTTTGCAATAGCTTCTCACGAAATTTTAAAATACTTTCGTCTATAATGAAAATATTAATCTTTGCCGCGTGAAGAATTGGATTTGCAACTTTCCATCAAATTCTTCCAACTCATTAGTTCCATTGTACAGTTTCACCAAGGTGTTTTACAAAGTATGCGTATTTGTACAAACTTCTCGTAAACGTCGCGATACTTTTCCGAACAATTATCATTTGCATGAAAGCACGAAGTTTAGCGAAATGGGGAACGAACGAAATGCACCATAAGTACGATGGGATTTTAGCGTCGCTCGTAGCTAAAGGGTCAAACGAGTTCTACAAAAGTTGGATAACTACGAATTATACATAGTGCGAAGATGTGAGAAATCTCGAACGCGCATTTCCCTTGCATGAGAATACTTGCTACGCAGTTGAGTTCTGATCCGTGAAAGATTAACTCCTTAAATGTAGACAATGAAAGACAAACGTAGATTGTGAAACAATATTTATCTTCTGTGAATATTGAAGCGTACCTGAAATTTGTATTTGATGTCGAATATCGCCTCTATAAGAGCATCATCTTTTTCACGAGACGAAGAAAGTGTACTATTTTACGATCGAACAAGTGTATTCCAAATATTAGGATTTTTGATTAGTTGGTCATGTCACGGATGATTAACTTTAGAAAATTGGTTCTCTTGGTTATAAATGAAATGAAATTAAAGAAATACGAAAGAAAAACAGCTTCAGAGAGTGAAGAACTTGGAAATCCTCCCTGCGAATGAAACTAGAAGATATAAATGCTTAAAGTTCGAAATTTATTCCACCTCGTTCTTTCCATAAACGAAGCTGAGAATTAAAAACGTTCCTCGAGTTTAAACAAGGCTGAACTTAAAAAAATTAGCGAAAAGTTAGCGAAGAAGACGCCTATGGAAACGCTAAAGCTGAAAGATTGCTCTTTGTACGACAGCGAAAGAAATATAAAAACTGCACGACTTGTATCCCAGTACGATTCGTCTCACTGA
>KQ435943.1:114481-125754 GCA_001276565.1 Melipona quadrifasciata | reverse complement strand
AATATCACTCTGACAAATTATCAAATTATCTCGTTGCACCTCGCAGTTGAAATCCAACATCCAATAGTGAACTAAGACCAACTATAAAAGAAAATAGATTTGAATCTGTTGCATTTAAAACAGTCATCGGAATCTCAATACCAGCTCGAATCTTGAGTGACAAGGCGAGCTCCTGCATCGTGCCAAGATCCTCTTTTTACAGTTTTCGCCGTCGATCGACGATCGATCGCGATCAGGGCGACACTTTGATCGGCCGGCAGATAGGGCGCATTGTGCGTGCAGCTGCGTTTCCAAAGGAAATCCACCGCTGGATATTCAGTAATGAGCTTATTAATTAGATCCGTTTGATACGTAAGCGAGATTGCATTTGACGTGCAAGTTAATCTAGTAGGCTAATTTAGTGTATTTAGCGTTGCAGCCCATTGAATTCACTCGGAACGGAAAGATCATAAGCCCATTAACGCAACTTCGGTATCGAGCACCATCCCATCTTGTTATCAAGTTTCGATGATGAGTTCCGTATCACGGCCGTTGCTGGGTTTCAAGACTAACCTGCCGCCGGTTCATGATTTGAATGGAAATGAAGCACGCCGGCTTACGAGTTACATCATACGCCTGTTGAATAATGCGTTTCTTGCTACGAACGAACGAAATGTTTCAGATTGCGTACCGAGGGACCCTCACAATATTCGCAACGACGAGCAATGGTGGGATTTCCAGCAGAGTCACGTTGTTCGAAGTACTTAAACATCGCGGCGCAACGAAACGGAACGTTGGGCCAATTTTTCAATAACTTTATCGGCGATTAACGCGAACAACGAAGCCGTGAAACGTTGCGTGTCGAGTCTGTAAGAAAGAAGCGCGCAAATCGGAGCGTCGACGAAGCGAAAGAAAAATTTCGCTCTTCAAGTCTCCCTTGCCTCTGTATTTTTCAATTTTCTTCTCCTTTTCTTCTTTTTTATCGAAGGGAGTTTCAAAGAAATTTCCTTCGATGGGAACAAAAATACGGAGGGAAGAGAGGCTCGGAAGTGACACGATCCAATTTGCTTTCAGACGCAACTTTCGGAATTAGTAATTCACACTCCGTTCGCAAATTTCAAACTGTGGAAATGTACGAAAATAATAATAATAATAATAGTGAGATGAGTATTTTGTCAAGTTTCGTTTCTGCGGTTCAGTCGAGTGTACGAGGATTCTTCAATAATTTTTGGAGAACTTTGAAATGTAAATAAGAAAGGATTAGAATGCCACGGTGTTACACAGAATCGTACGTTTCTCGTCTCATCCTGTTATTACGTTCCACCGAATTGCATTCTGCCAAACGCTGGAAAAATCGATAGCGTTCCCTTCTTCGTGCACGAGGTTTATCTTTCACCTTTGGGAAAAGAAAGTCCGTCGGTGGCAAATTTGTCAGTGCGCGGGCCGGATAGCTGCGGATCGATTCGAACCGGCAGATTCTCGTGATACCACGGCATCGAAAAGGAACCGTGACCTATTCTAATTCTAGAAGTGCGGATCAATAAAACAATCATCGCTTCGGTGCCAGTTTCACGGAGAATTCGTTTCATCCTGCTTCGTTTCCGGAAATTTCTCAAATTCCGTCGATTTCTGCATTAATCCTCTCGTTAATGCAAATTATTCGATTCGGAATTGTTACAAGTACAACGACGCGAAATACTTAACCCTGCTAAAACAGCAACGTGCTTAATTTAATTATGCTAATTAAGATTTCAGAGAGTCCAGGAAAAAGAGAATCACTTCATAATTCTTTCTTACTGTTCTCGTTTCTCTTCACTACGTTCCAAAACTAACATAAATTTTCAAATTTAATTTTCTCGAGAACAAAGTTATTACACGAAAAAAGTTTTATCCTTTCTTTTCGACATAGCTTTCCATGTATTGTAGAATCATTTCAACGTATTATAATTCAGTGTGACACGTCTTACAGAAAATACTATAAGCTATGGTAGAAACATCGGTCGAAAAAGCTGTAAAAATATTAATTAAAACAGTTTCCAGATTACGAAACTCGCAGCTGTCTCAAATATTCAAATAAAAACTGTTACATTATGTTCAACGAATGTTTCAAATTCCTCCGCCCGAGGAATCAAGGCCGTTTCAAATAAAATTCCCAGGTAACGGTCATCAGTTATCCACTAACTTGGCCGATTCGTCTCTCAAAGGGGAGAAAAGCAGACAAAGGGGACAAAAGATCATTGTTAAAGCAGCGCTATAACAGATTCGGGGGAAGTTAATTTCCAAACACACCATGCTCGAGAGTCGAGAGAAAATTGACGAAAGGAATCGGGCAGATCGAACAGACCCGCCGGACTAATTAAACCGGTTATGGCCGTTCGGCTCGGTTACCATTGATGTTCTTTCATTTCGCTGGAAGGCTTTCGTTGCCTTCCGGCCGAAGGAAGTCTCGCCAGTGGATAAACGAAACCAAACCACAATCCAGCTGATCAATTTGCGAAACCTTCTGATTATTTTCCGATTATTTTCTCGTTTTTAATCGCTCGGCCAAACGAGCTTCTTCTCCCGTGGCGAAGGCGTGACAAAAAACTTGGACGAAAATTACTGTCTCTCGTCTCTCGCCTTGAAGAAAAGAACGGATTGTTCGAACGACGTCGATCTCGTAAAGAAAGAAAGAAAGAAAGTACCAGACAACGCCACTCCTACTCGAGGTCTACGCCACGCCCCCTCGCGAATCACGTGACCCAAATCAACCAATCGCTAATTTTCGTTGCATCAGCGTTGCGCCTGAAGAGGCCCAATTTTCTGGGTTATCCCCGCTAAAATCACATTCAGCGATAAAAAAGAACGATCCGAGATTCGCGATATATCAATCCAAACACAGTCCATTCGCACGACGATTTCTCGTTTCGCGACGGCCCACCGATCAAGAAAATGCAAATAAATTTGGCCGGAACGGCGGAACGTTAACAGCCGACGAAAATGTCTCGCAACGTATCCGGAATCGCTCGAGCCTGGCGGTCGCCGAACGAATTGCGATTAAACCGAACACGGACAAATAGACTTAACACGTTCGCTCCCAGGGGCAGCGTATCGTATCCAACTTACGTTAGGCGGGCCAGAGGCGCATGCGAATAATTCCAATTCGAACTGGTCAACCGTGCATTTAAATATTGGATATTCAAATCAGCCGTACCAAGTACCGCGTCGTCTAGCGTCTAGCTTTGCAGAGGAAATTTTTTCCATTGTTTTTGCAAGTTTCTCTCCATCTCCTTTCGTTCCCTCTGTCCTTTCTTTTATTTTTTTAATTCGTCGTGAAACACGTATCCGTGGAAGGGAAAAGAGAAAAAGGAAAATCTGAAATTCTCGACCGAGAAATAGTTCCACATTTTAACGTTGTTTTCCCATTTGCTGCTTCTCGTTGGAAGTTTCGGAAGCCCGATTTTCCATAGCGTGCACATTCTTCTCCCTGTGCACGTGTGCGAATGCAGCCGCACTTTCGATACACCGTGTATATTTTAAGAAGAGGAGAAAAACAAGAGAGCACGCGCGGGATTTTTGTTGTTTCCGATTTTCCGTTGTTTGTTGTTCCCGAGAATAGTTTAAATATTTACTCATTGGTATTTCCTGATACCGGGCGAGCGTCTGTTCGTTCACATTTTTTCTGTCGTGCTCTTTTTCTCATTCCGTCGCATTTCCAACGACGTCCATTCATTTTGCCCAAGTTGCTTCATTTCTGGCGAGAAATTCCTTCACGTCGCACCGTGCCTTTGTTGTTTCATCGAACGCCGATAATAACCGATAATAACCATTTAACGAAGACAGAGAACCAATAATTTATATTCAAATCGTCGACAATTTTACAAATCGTACAAACATATTTATATTTAGTTGTACTTTGTAATTACGACAAGAAAAGAAAAAAACTCACGGCATCCCAGAGAAAAGGCGAAGCAACTGAATTTTCATCGCACGAGATCCATCTCCGATAATTGCAAGCGATCAGAGTTTTCGAAACTTCCGCGAACAAAAGTGGAGAACCAGTCAGTTCGATTCGTGGCTGGATACACTATCGCGGTAACGCCATCGCAATAAATCGCGAAAGACAAGAGTGCTCTCCATCCATATTCATGGCCGGGCATCATGGCGTAGAATTAGTCGTAAAGACGTGGGATAAGAATTCACGATTCCACGGAAGCGCTCGCCGTTCGGCCGACGTGAGTGACGGGAACACGTAAATATTTTAAGTAACCGTTTACCCGTTTAGAAGGTGAATTATTGCATGTAACGAAAGCATTGAAAGTGGATCGATAGAGAGCAACCCTTCTTCCACGAACCATGGAACTCGGTATATACCGCGGCTTGTGAATTTACGATGAAGCCGAACGTCAATGAAACGAACGATACAGTCGTTATTGACCGTGCTGCGTTCCATCGATGTGTTTTTATCACTGAAAGTGATTTTAGGGGTAACCCAGAAAATCGGCCTCTTCAGGCGCAACGCTGATGCAACGAAAATTAGCGATTGGTTGACTTGGGTCACGTGATTCGCGAGGGGGCGTGGCGTAGACCTCGAGTAGGAGTGGCGTCGTCTGGTAACTGAGCAATCGCGCCTGTAATTTGTTTTCTATCGATTCAAATGTTTGCGTACCGATAAAGTTTTATGGCAAAAGAGTCGTCTTCGTTGCTTCTGGGTCTTTCAGTGAGACGAATCGCACTGGGGATACAAGTCGTACAGTTTTTACGCCTCCCTGTCCCACCGTTTCTCGTTGTATCCCCAGTCGATGAAATGCTTCCGAACGGTGTTTAAAGCGATCCCGGTTGACGGATAAAGCAAGTGGAGAGTGTGAAATAACGCGGTTGCTTGTAAAGTGGTTCTTCGCGAAACGAATGGAAATTTTAGAAAATAAATGAAGATAACAACACGTTGTATGTTAACAATATTAAAGAACTTGACGTACACCGTGCTGCTAGGATCGTACGGTTTCTAATTCGTAGATTCGACGAGTTCTAAATTAAAAAATAGAAAGCAACAAATTCTCACTCGCAAACATTGTGATTTCAATGCTGAAGTAGAAAGCATTGAAATTGGAGTTTTGGTTGATGAACGTTCGATCTTCTCGAGGAAAGGAAAATACGATATTTAACAAATTGCATTCAAAGTTCCCTGGACTTGGGCCCTTCACGTTAGCGAAGAATTGATTTTGAAAGTCGATTTTCGCGGATATTGGAACATCTTCTCGCCCGCTGAATCTAACACGAAACGATAGGAAAAATTATACAGCACTTTTCACTGTCCGCGTTTTTCCATCGCTTCCTGCAATAAAATCGTATTCTACGCGATCTTCGATGATCGTGCCGTATATTCGACTTAAAGTGATAGATGATAAGATATATTCAATAAAGGAAATCTATCCTGCGGGATGATGTATTGCATTATGGAAACTCGGAGTAAAAATGAAACATTCATTAGAAACTGTTACGACGTGAAATACACGACACTTTTTCACCTCGCTCCTTCAAATGGCCGGAATTGACGTGCGTCGCAGGAAATAATTTCTGAAAAAAACGTTCACCTTCGCACTTTTGCACGTTTATTTCAAATTATTCCACTTCGTTCTCTCGAGTTGTTCAATATTATATGCTAAATTCTCTTAATTATTAATTATTTTAATAAAACAATTCGCCTTCAATAATACCTCTTTAATCGCTTTAAACTCGCGAGGATAGAGTTTCATTTCTCTTGTCTGTCGAAGAAATCCTCGTCATATCACAGAATTACATCCTCGATTACACGTTCAAAGTAACGCTCAAGTTGTCGCAAGGAAAGAAAAAAGGGAGAGCAGCGACGATATTCAACGTCGCTGTGTATGTAAAAACCAACAGATCTTTCCACGTAAATAACATCCCCTTTGAGAGGGTCACTCAATCACCGACGTAACTACGACCACGTGCACGACCTCGTCAACGCAATATACGACACCATTAATCCCGTCCTTCGTACCCCTATTCCCTTAACCATTTCATATCATTATTAATTTATCTGCAGTCAGTCCCTTCTGTTGCCTCTTTCTTTACGGCGCGCTCAACGTGTCCCATAACTTTCCCAAGGTACTCCCTTAAGCCGGCGGCAGTGTCACGAATCGCGCAACCGCGCTTTCCACGTGATCCAAAAACTTTTCAAAGAACGAACCGGCACGCGTAGTTCGAAGCGTCCTGCAAAATGAGAAGTTCCATCCCGGACGATTTTCGTCTCTCGCTCTTACAGAGCGGATCCAGCTCGTTCTAACGAACTCGCAGAGTACGTTTTTGTTCGTCGTTGAATCAACTTAACGCCGCTACGTCTTGCGACTCGTGTTTTTTTTTTCACGTGAGAAGAACTTCAGACTCTGCGGTTTCTTCAATTTTCTGCCGAATAGTTTCTCCTCCCGACAGATCGGACGTTTCTCGCAGTTTTTATCGGCAAGAACGGACTCCAGATTCGCAGACAGAAAATTCGAAGATCGTGGAAACGAGAGTGGCAACGAATCACTGTTTAACAATTGAACGTTGGACCATTTGTTCAATTTAACATTAAGTCAGTTTGACATAAATAATAATGAAACTGTCGAGAGACTTGCTTTCGATTAAAACTACTTTGCGGTTCTTCATACGTTTACCCTTACTACTAGCATTAAGATCCTCTCAGATCCAAAAAAAGGAAAAAAGAATAGAAGGGATGGCAAAGGAGAAAGTGATTCACAGGTCTGTAAATCCTATTCTTGATCTTTTTTTCTTTTTTTTTTTTTTTTTTTTTTTTTTTTTTTTTTTTTTTTTTTTTTTTTGAGGGAGAATGGGGCGTGGAACAACCATAACTTGGTCCACGAGATGTTTCTATGTACAGCTGATACAAGCTATTCTACGTGAAATCTTTATGCTTTACGCGATGCTCGGCTGTTTTCCGGTCACTTACCGAATCCCCGGACTTATCTGTGGAATACTGACGATATACTCGCCGCATAGGCAACCATAAAAAAGGAGCGGGACGTCGGACAAGCTCGTAATGCTCGCGCCGCTGGCGACCTTCCGATAAAAATCAGTCCACCCTCCGGGTTGACGGTCATTTTGCGTACCTTTCGTTTTTCTCCCTACCAGGCATTTCGTGAAGCGAAAAGAGCGTCAAACTGACACCCCTCGGTTCCATTTCTTCGCCATCGCTCCTCGTCGTTTTTCCAAGCACGTCACACCAGTGAGAACATTCGCCATGGCCGTGGCGATTTTGTCGAAACGCGATAAATGTCGATTGTTTCTGATGTGCCGTACGGTACTTGGGTCTTCGACTTACAATCAATTTAAATGTTAATCTCAACCTACATATCCGAAACGATATCAATAAAATTACAATCGCTAATCCACAATCGATCGTCCTCCCAAGATATAAAGAAACGTTTAAATACGAGTGGTAGATATTAGGCCGCAAGAACTCGAAAATCCAACAAAGTTTTGCTTCGCAGATTTGCAATTTGACATTACACACTGTTTTGATCTCGAGAATTTCGGGACCGCTGTCAGTGATTGTCGAAAAATTGGCTTCTCTGCGTAAAAATTTAAAATAAAATATTATATTGTATTTATCATATATACATATATATATATAGTTATCGTTTCTCTCCCGTGTTCTATCCTTTGAAATTTCGTAATTTTCAAGAATCTCAATAGTGCCAATTTTGTATCGATATGCAAACATTTGAATCGATAGAAAACAAATTACAACGCCACTCCTGCTCGAGGTCTACGCCACGCCCCCTCGCGAATCACGCGACCCAAGTCAACCAATCGCTAATTTTCGTTGCATCAGCGTTGCACCTGAAGAGGCCCCGCTAAAATCACTTTTTGCTGATAAACGCGCTGATAATTCGTGACTAGGTGTCCGCGTTACGAATGCTTTCCTTGCAGGCGCAACAGGAGGAAAAATGCACGAAACAGCGAGTTTCGTCCGTTTCGCGAGAGCGCGAAACTTTCCAGAGCGCGAGAATAGCGAGATTCGATTTATTCGGATATTTCCCATTGTAAATTCAAAGCGGCTGGGATCACCCTGTCCACGTCAGCGATGACGTCGGGTAAATAGCTTCGCGAGAACGTTCGCCGTCTTCTCGCGTAGCTCGGGACGCAACTATCCCGATGAATTAAAAATAAGCCTGGAAAAGTTTAGGCCTCTTCAAGTTCTTCGTAAGCCTCTGGGCTGTATCCCGGTTCTGCAGCCAACGCTCTGTACACCCCGGGGGGGATTGCAGCAATTCCCGGCCGATACTTTGTTGGAAATGCCACGGTTACGCGAAATCGTTCCGATCGAACGCGCGATAGCCCGGCTATTAGCTGCAATTTTGTTAATTCATGCCGCCTCGACGAACCCGCGTGGTAATAATATCCGACCTGTGGAAAACTCATTTTCTTACGAGGATTGCTCTTTTTCTTTTTCCTCCTAGTTAAGCGAAATTTACAAAGATAATCGCGAATGTTTGTCCGGGGTTTCTATTTCCAATTGAGCGGAAATGTTTGTTTCAGATATTTATGACGTCTCCGAATTTTTAAATAGTGTTTTTTCGCGCTTTGTCCAAATATTAAATAGCCCCGTTTATTATTTACGTCTTCCCCGGTCTATTCTAAAATAGGGAACATCCTTTCTAATTCTGCTCTCTTTCGCTTCTATTTTCATTCGTACCTTTCGCCCGTTTCAACATTTATGAATTCGCAATGCTTCTTTCAGACGGCACGAGTTTAATAAACGAAACTGAAAATGAACGATCTAAACGAGATCACGAGGGATTAATTAATTAAGATCAGTGCCGAATTGGAAAGGCGAACGAAACTCAGTTGATACCACGTTGATCGGTATCGATTTACGAAGATCAGTGTGATACAAACGATCGGCAATATTCAAATTGGAAAGATTGCGCAAGATTAAAATTATTGTACTTTGTCATCCGACACTAAACGTGGACTCTGTTTGCTATAAAGTGTCGCAAAATTACACGAAAGGAAACAGGCCTCGGCTAGATTTAATTGACAGATGATGGCACATTTTGCAAAGTTGGCGCGGAATCGGTAAGATCGTTTCAAAAAATTGTCAAACGTACACTGAATTATTCAGCACCAAACGACCGACGTGGCAGTTTTCAGCAATTTTTTAAATACTCTGTCATAAAAATTGCAAGATCATTGCACGCGATACGTCGAAAGAGATTTATTTGTAAAGTTTATAAATATCGACCGAACGATTACGATCGTTGCTCATAATTCAAGAACGCAGACACGTAAAACGAAGAACGACGTTTGATTATCCAGTTGTATCACTCCTGGCCTGTGATACGCGGTTCCACGAATTTTATTTCGGGGGTTTTACTCGTATTTTACGAGGATATTTCGACAGACCATCTCTCAGGCCGCGTACGACGTCCGCGGGCCGATACGTGAGTAAAATATTATTTATACCGCCGCCGCGGAACATTACAACCGTAATTACGGTGATCTTTTTGTCTAAAATAAAACACGCGAAAGAATGTGTACGCGAAGAATGGAAACACAATGCCCGAGAACAATAAAACTCGCATCGACGTTAACGATATTCGTTCGATTTCTGTTTTCAATTGTGCATCGTTCCGACGATATTCCAAACATTTACACGCCGATATTCCCTGAATAGCACGCGCAAACGCACGCATTTTCTATCGCGTGTTTTAATTCCATTACGTTTCATTCTATTCATTTTCCCAAATTCTAACAGAATTTTCGAGCAGATGATATATTGATATTCGCAGCCCTTACGCGGCTTCACTCTCGCGTCGTGCTTCGAGCTTTCGAAGGAAACAGCAACTACATTGCAATTCGAGCAGTGAAAATTCTGTCAAATCGAAAATCGATCACCTTAAGAAAAGGTATTCGCGAACCAGAGCGATCGTTGACACGTCACGAGCACGGCTTCAACGAAACTGTTAAAATTTTCAATTAGATTTCCTTACTTTTAAGTTTTCTGCTTTAGACTTATATTCCACATATATATATATGCATAGATAGAAAACTTTTGTTTTTTCCGAAAGTGAGGAAAAGTTCTAGTCGGACAGAAACGGATATTCTGCTTTGGAAAAGTTAAATTTTAAATTTATCGTTAAGTGTTACATAGGTTTGAGGTTGAAACCTTGAATCACATGAATGCATAAAAATCCCGACTTATACACGCTCATCTACATTTATCCTGTTTTCAATTCCTTAAATAATGCTAATTGCAAATGAAAAAGGGTATAAACTTTTGTTAAAATTTTACTTTAAAATATCTGTTAAAAAACAAGTGTTCCTTTGGAACGTTTATTAATCGAATGCAAAATAGCTGTAAAAATCGAACTTTTGCATTTACTATTTATAAACTTTTACACATACTGTTCGTAACAGAAGTGGAAAGAATTTAAAAGTTAAAGGTTCACCAAATAACTTGTACTTGCAAAAGTTCGCAGTTAAATTGAAGCCCTCTGGCCACGAGTCGTCTTCGATGCACCGAAACGATAATACGCCCGTCCGCAACGAAAATATTTTCACGCCCGGCGAGAGAATAAAAAGTTTGTCCAATTTAATTTACTCGTCTCTCTCCGGTCGTCTCCGATACAGTCCCGATAAGGGTGCGCGGTATCATCGTTAACATCGGCTCCGAGTCCCCTTTGTCTTTCCTCTCTGGGCGCTGCCTCCCCCTCCTCGCCCTCTACTCTCTCGCTCGAGCGGCCATGCAGCCAGGCCACCGATAAGGCATCCTGATGGATGATTCGATGCGACTCGGGGCGACTTTTTACGAGACAGAGGCGAAGGTGGTACCGGCGCGCGACGTAATGGTCCCTCTTTTATGCCACGTACACAACGCTGCGAGCCAGATCTCCCCCGGTTTAATGACGCGGTTCACGCGATGCGAAGTCGGGCCCGGTGCAACGCCACCTTATTGTTAGGCACCGTGCACCTACAAATGACCCCGCGCCGACGATAGTCACGCGCGCGCGCGCGCGCTCGCTCGCGCGGCTCTCATTAAAGTCACGTGACCGCTTGTCACATCTTATTAAGTGACAGGAAATTTGATTTCGAGCCGTGATACTGGCGCGGTTCTAGTTAAATGTGATGTATTACTTCATCAGTCACATTATAGACCGCGACAACTGTCGAGCAACGTGCAAAACAACGTGCAACCTGCGCGCAGCGACTCGCGCCCGCTCGCGGGGAAAATGGCATCATCGGCGAGTCATCGCGACGGTCGTTCGTTGGCTGGAAAAATCGAGGGCGCA
>KQ435943.1:100290-114440 GCA_001276565.1 Melipona quadrifasciata | reverse complement strand
ACAATTTTCACGCGCCTTTTCTCCGTTGAAACTGGCAGTCAGCGTTCGATGACGTTCGAGTGGTTACGCGAGAGAGAGAGAGAGAGAGTTTGAAAAACGCCAGGCAAATCGCCGGATTACAGGATTTCGAATTCGAGGCTATTTTCGGCCTCGAAGAGCCTGGAATTATTGGCTGGTTATATAGAAACGATTTCATACGTTTATGGTCAATAGCGTGAGATTGTTGGAATATTTCAGTTGTTGGGGATACAAATGGGAAAGGATTTTTTAGTTCGTGGGAACGATGTGCATTGAACGTCGTGTTGAGATTGTATCGAGGTCTCTTCGAACGAGTTATTTGCTCTTTTTCCTTTTTAAATAACAAACTGTCGTTACATGTGTAACGATGTTTGAATGAACGTAATTTCTGAACTGTGACGTATTTGTAATTTGTAGTTGACTTGGAATTTAACATGATCAGTTTTCTGAATGTTAATTTAGAATTTTCTGTTTTGAAGGTTCTAAAGATGAGAAGAATAAATATAGATTTGAGGTCCAGTGAGGCTGACGCTTGTTGTTGTAACTATCCCGCGCGCTAAGGCTGGGGGCTCGGTCACACCCATCCTAGCGGGGTTCCGCACACTCTGCTGCTTAACGTCGAAGATCGGCAGGACCTCGACGCTAGGCGCGCAGCCACTTGCGGCTTGTGCTTTGGAACTCGTAGTGGAGGAATCATAGGCCGCTACAGTTTTAAATTAACGTGTCACGCTCCATGAATTTCCTATCAAACAAACATTCTTCCTAAAATGTGTAATTTAGACACGAGCAGCAGATCCTAATTCAACAGATAATACGTCGTTGAATAATATATTCACGACGAAAGAAACTCGCAAATTGTTCGTATCCTCGTCTAGAAATTCGAAACCGTACGAATCGTTACGCGAAAAATGAAATTTCACGAGCAACGTGGAAATTTCGATCGGTGACAATTTTTCACCCGTATATCGACAGCGTTTATCGCCGATTATTCGTTAATTGTGAGCGCTCCGTTTTGTTTCTATACGATTGTTTCTCCATTGTTCGAGTTAATCAAAGTGCCGGTAATACACAATTGTTGCAACTTCCATTACTGCGTGACCGTTCCACACGTACATTGCCGATAACGTTGAACGTTTCATATCATTGCTCAAATTCTGCGCCAACTCGGTCGTACAGAAACGCATTGACGATAAATTCGTATTTGTAAATAATACGCTGCGCTCTTTGCAGCTGCAGGAAAGGCTCGATATAATTTATTTGTTGCGCCTCGCTTAAAACGACAGCTGAATGAACTCGGTGAGTCACGAAATACTGATAATTAGTAGCAATGAATTAAAACTCGAAATAACGACGATCCCTCGTGAAAATTGCCGTGTCGTCGTCGCGAAGAACGGAAAAATAAAAGCTCAACCGAAAGGGGAAAGAGAAAAGGAACAGAAGAGGCGCGCGATAAAATGGAACTTGAAACATCGGCGCCAAATTTATGAACACCGGCGGCCTACATTCGGCGACGATCCACTTGTCAACTTCGCAACTTCCAGCTGCTTTATCTGGAAATTATTCAACAACTGCGAAGTGAGGCACGGAAAAGGAAGAAAGGAGGATGGCGGCCAAGAGCGGCGGGGGAGGAGAAAAAAATAATGGTCCCTAGTTGCGGCGTGAAAGCACGGGACGACAACGTTGCCAGATACGAGATTTCCTTGAGAGAACGGAAATACCAGCGATGGCGCGAAGGACAATGGAAAGTAGCGACGTGTCGGTGTGTAAAATCTCTCACACCGACTGTAATTTTTATTTAACGGCGTACTCCTCGTCGCGCGGTGGAAAAAAACTTGTTCGTTATCGCGTGAAAGCGCAGCGGAACATTAAGGGGATTGTTTCGCCCCCGGTCCCTGTCCCGGCTCCCGTGGAACTTTTATTCGCCGACAAAGGGCTCCTTACTACGTGTCGGAAGTTCCGGCAAGTTCGAAGCCCGATCGGTGCTTCTGGTTGTCAGTTTGCGAGATTGAAATCCCGGAATTAAATAGCCGGGGATCGATTGCTCGGCCGGCGGCCGTCGATAACGAGAAATAGTTTTTTGATTTGAAACTGGTGGGCAACTCGAGCTCCTTTCCCACTGGCTACTTGCTCGCGAGGTGGATAAAAAGGGGACCTCCTCCGCGCCTCGAAGTTCTTCCCCTCCCTTTGTCCCTTACAGCGAGATATGAATTTCAAACTTTTTGATTGATCGAACCTTGGTGTTGTTGTACGTAGTACACGGTTGCCCGGAGTGTTTTGCAAAGTATCATTTGGGGCGTGAAATCGCATTGTCGAGATCTTCCAGTCCTGCGTTCAAGCACGAAGTAATTGTGCACGTTCTTGCAAACAGGCGTGTCCCTCTCGAGAAATAGAAAAAAAAATCACAACGGCGTCGATGAAATTGAAGCTGACGCGTCGGGAATGGAGCGTTCATCCGGTTCCACCTCCGCAGAATCTTCGTTTAATCGGTCTGTTAAAATATGCATTTCGAGGGTCGATTACCATCTCGGTTACCGAGATTCCTCGAGCGGTTCCTGGAACGCCACACGGCTCCCTGTCGTACAATATTCAAGGCAACGATCAAGGCTTACGATCATAAGGGACCGTGTTGCGGCTTGAACAACACCATAGGTGTTGTCCCAAGAATTCGGTAACAATGTTGAACGGCCAAACAACATGCAATTGCAATCTTACGTTGGCGACATGTTGCCTCGGACAAGGCTTTGCGAATTAGGTCGATTATATCCTCGTACAGGTAGTGGACCGATACCTGCAAATTACCAACAATTAAACTTGTCGTCGACGGTACTCCTCGGACTGCTTCATATTGCGCGCAATTTTTTAATTTTATTCTTATTTTTCTGTATTCTGCGTGTCTTGGCCAAGGAGAACTATCAGGATCATATATAATATAATGGATGAAATAACATTACCCAACGTGGTAATTTCTTTTTACAATTTCACACTTTTTTTTTATCGTTGGAATCCCCATTTTATTCTTGCGACACTACACTTGCTATAAGTATAACTAACAATATTAGATCATTTCAAGGCTCTATTATTTCCTCGCGCACAACAGACATCTGATAAATATTTTTCACGTATTTCCGACATCTCGTTGCTGCTGAAATGGCGATATAAACGAAGGTGATGCGCGAGACATTTCAACCCGGCCAGCCCCATTGGTACTTAGGAAATTAACAGCAGGAAAGAATTGCCTCGAAAAAGGACTGGCCTTTTCTCCTCGCTGAAATCTCTTCAGTTTTCCCCGACCTTCGTCTCACCGCAGACGGCCACTCGTTGTCCCGCTTTCAAGCAGGACTTTCCTTTTATCGAATAAAGTTGCCCATTTTGTTTCCGCCGGCAATCTCGAGTCGGTCCAGTTGCTCACAATACACTTCCGTTCGAGTGATTGTCCGATGGAATTTCGTTGACTCGAAGCGTATTGCTCTTTGCATGCGTTCGAGCATACTCTCTCTCTCTTTCTCTCTCTCTCTCTCTCGAACCGCGAATCTGATTATTCGATCGAAAGTGAAACGTCAGTTCTTAAAACGCGAAAGTGTCTTCTCGATCTCTGTGACGTTCGAGAGGCCTTGCCATATTTGGGCTGTTTATTTTAAAGGTGGCCCAAGTCCATTTTCCACGAAGCTCAAGCTAGCCGTTTTAACCCTTTCGCGGCGGCGGAGCTAGCCATCAGTTCCACTTTCGCCGCTAACGAATGGGTCGTCGTTCCATTAGTACACATTAAAAGTTTCCCGCGTTTTTGGAGCTGCCAGTGGGTCCGTGTAAAATCTTGGGGGATTTCGTTGGAACAGCAGAGATCTTAAGGGTGTATCGAACAAGAGGCCTTAAGTCTGGATTTTATATTCGACAATAAATCTTCACTTTGAGTCTTTGATCTGAGTGGATGCCGGATATAACCAGCACTAGTCGCCAAAGGATCAATAATTGCGTCTCTACGTCATCGTTTTATTTTCATTTCGTCAAACAGATTGTAACCAATATATTTAAAATCACTAAGATTTTGTAAAGTTAGTTAGTTGATAGAATGATAGATAATTTTATTTTGAAAGTGGCTCAAGTCTCATTTTAAGAGTTTCAAACTGATGTGTAAAATCTTATGAAATAAGAGCTATATTTTTAGATATCTTTATAGATACAGAGGATCTCGTTTCAACTCTAAAGGACGCGGTTTTTAGAAGGTTAAAAAATACTAATGGAGAAAGGGTAAATTACCACATAAAATGTTTTATAAAACAGGATGCACTCGGGTGAGACCAAGAAACTGTAATAATATTGAATTGACACCACTGTATAAAAATGTGAGACCAATCGCAACACTAAAATATGATGGATTTATTACACTATACACCACTTGTGCACCATAATTATTTTAAATCCCTCCCGCATACGCAAATTGGGGAAGAATGAATTATAAATCACAAAATATTATTCGAATGTAATACTTCTTTAACAGTAAATAAAATTTGGATATTCTTTAATTTTATAACACAGAACTGTAATATTGTGCTTTATTTTAAAAGAATTTCATTTTTTTCAAGGGACTTGTGCCTTTTAAAAAATTGAAAAAGTTAATTTTGAAAGTGGTTCAAGTCCACTTATAGCCATCAAAAACGTGCTATTTTCTAAACAGTATTTATCATACTAATCGGGTAGGTAAATTATACACTCTTGAGACACGAAAGCATCATGCTTGCACGTTGTCAGTCATACCAATATTTTTAAATTTATCAAAACGCAAATCGTTGAATATCTTGATTCAAAAATAAATGGACTAAATGACTGCAATTTATCCTCTTACCTTAGATTTGAATTTCGTTTACTCACGTAGTAATTTTTGTTGAAATGTTAGACCTCGCTCTGTTCAAATTGTTTAAACGAGTGACAAAGGCTATTAGTTCTCCCTGCGCGATCTGTCCATCCAACGGCGCGTCTATTATTCGATTCTATCGCTCTTTACAAACTGATTCGGGAAATTTATCTACCCCACCGCTCAGAAGCTTTCGTCTCTTTACAAAATCCCTCGATGAATAGTTCGACGATTTAAATACAAAATATATACTTGTATTTATTAAAAGATAAAACTTTGTTCGTACAGTATTGAAAGAATAGAACCTTACTCTTCGACAGACCGGGTGAGAACGAACGAAAGACACAAAAGAGATGGAAAGAAAGTAGAAAGTAGAAAAGACAAACGACATTGTAGCTGTCCTACGATTTCTCGACTACGAGTTTCGAACACTCGACTGAGCACAAGCCGCAAGTGGCTGCGCGTCCTACCGATCTTCGATGTTAAACAAAACAGGTGCGGCAACGCCGCTAGGATGGGTGGACCGGACCGTCCAGCCTTAGCTGCTGGTAGTTGCAACAACAAGCGTCTGGGGTAAAGAGTCGCTGCCATCAGCCCCCACTGAGATGAGTCTTCTAGGCAGTGACTCCGAGACGAAACACAATCACACACCTTCTCTCTCCTTCCGAGTTGCATCCAGGGTCTTTAAATACGTTACAGTTCCCTCAACTTTGTATAAAGAGAATATAAGTAACCCAATTATTAATATCAAATCATTTCGGTAGTTAGGCTGCTAGAACAGAGTCAGATTGTAACAAATAAACTATTTGCATTATTAGCATCGTTTAAACAACAATTGAAATCAACCAAAAAATTCTACAAAGACAATATCAATTACTTTGATTGAAACAACTTTAAGATTGAAACTTTACTTCACGTACTATGTTTCAAAATCTTGAAAATCTAAGACGGAATCTAAACCAACGAAATCTGACCCAATGGCAAAATAATGGTCAGTTTAATGTAAATTATATTTATTACCTGAGATTTTTAAGCAGTAACGAAAGTCAATATAACACTTGTGTAGCGACCCTACGATTCGACTACGAGTTTCGAACACTCGACTGAGCACAAGCCGCAAGTGGCTGCGCGTCCTACCGATCTTCGATGTTAAACAAAACAGGTGCGGCAACACCGCTAGGATGGATGGCCTAGCGGGTAGTTTCAACAACAAGCGTCTGCGGTAAGGAGTCGCTGCCATCAGCTCCACTGATGATGAGTCTAGGCAATCGCCTTTCTTCTCACTCTCTCTCACACATACTCCTTGTCCTTCCCAACTGCATCCAGAGTCTTTAAATACATTACAGCTCCCTCAGACATCGACGGTCGATGCAATGAACGCAATTAGCTTTTGACTCCGGTCGGACGTTAACGTTTGTTCAAGATCCCCGACAGTGCGAAATATTTTGTCTTTTCTCCAAACATCCTCCAAATCTTACAACAGCCGCGTTCTCGCGTTATCGCGCCGACGAAATTTCAAATTGTTTTCTCCGGCGCGTAGCGAAGCTTGAAACGCAAACGGGGAAAGCACGAACCGGCTTAATATCGAGCTGTCTGATATCGAGAATTTCGTATTCCCCGCATCGCAATCGTATAATGCCGGGCGAGAGCGGCGCGCGAGAAAGAGCGGGGCGATCGATCCGCATAAATATCTAGGCAGTTTTCGTGGACAGTGCACTTGTACTCTAACCTAATGTTTCCCAACTTCAAAAAAAAAAAAAAAAAAAAAAAAAAAAAAAAAAAGAAACGAACGAGAGAAGAGAGACGGAAGAGCAAAATAAAACGAGGAGAAACTAAATAAATAGGGGAAATCGTGTTAGCTCAGGGTTAGTTGCACCGATGTTAACGAAGCATCGGAAACATTTCACCGATTCGAAATTCCCTGAAAGTCCATTTCTTTTTTTTCTTTCTTTTTTTTTTTCCTCCCCTCCCCCATTCCAGTGCGTTCGCGAGCGCAGCGCGTAAAGGAAAATGGCAGCGCAAACTAAGTTCGTCCGGCGATTTAGCAGATTTTCCGCGATCGACTTTCCGAGTCGAAAAATTGCAGCCAACCGAGGGGAATAAGTCTTCTTGGCAAGTGCTCTGGCTCGCGAGCAGGATGTACAAATGATTGCAATTACGTTGTGGAAGGTGCAGTTTCTCTGGAAATACAGCACGAGCAAATAATACATAATAATTTATAACAAATCTGGCGTCTTAACGACAGTTCAGAGTCGTCTAATGATCTAAATAAAGATCTAAATAAGCGTACTAATGAAAGAATATCACGGAATATTCACTCGAGGACAGCTTCGAATTTTGGCGAAGTAGAGTTTCACAGAATTTTTGCAAATGTCACGACTACGTGAGATGGGAATTGTAAAATAATATCTCGATAATTGATTACGTTTCAAGGAAATATTATACGCCCGACAAAGGAACGTCTGAATATCGGTGATGTCGGATTTAATGAATTAAAATATGCCGCGCTAATTAACCAATTAGTTCTTTTTCCCTTTCTTATTTTATTTTTCAACGAACAGGATTAACGGAATAATATTAATAAAACGCACGAGACCTGATTAATTAACTAATGATACATATTTCATTAGCGGACGTTGTCAGGCTCTGCTGCTCGTTTTTATCACAGCCGTTTTACGTTTCGTGAAATGCGCTGAATAGGTCAGTTTTTAATAAAACACGGAAGACGTATTGTGTGTGTCTCTTTTTGTCCCGTACAAATGTACTTTATCAAACTGCAGCGAATAACGGGATTTTAATGAAACGGAGGAAATTTATCTGGCGGTTAGCATGCGGGAATTAAATTTTAATGAGGTGTAATAATATTCCGCGATTCTGTACCGCCCGGGAATTATAATCTCGCGAAATTGTACAAAGCGAAAGTAGGGAAGAAAATCCGTGAAACGTATCAGAGGCAGGTAATTAAAAAATCAACATTAATATTCCGGGAATAAAAACCGCAGTACTAATATTTGATATCCGAGGAACCGTGTTCTGAAAGAATAACTACGTGAACGTGGTTCGTCGATATCTTTCTTTATCGTCTTCGTTACGCGCGTTTGCAAGGAAGAAGATGAAATGAAACGTTATTTTTCAGCGAATATCGTGGCTTCAACTCGACATTTCAAAGTGTATAATCGGCATTCAAATAACTTGGAACAAAATACCCGATTGCGTGAGAAATTTGCTCGTCTTTAAAACTAACTACTTGTAACTAATCATGATATTCGCTAATGTCTAATATCATAGTTTGGTACAGGACACGCTGTGCGTAATACCTTGTGAGAAAGTTCCAAATTGTGTTCGTTGTCAATTTTCCTCGTTTTCGTCGTCGATAATATTTACTCTAAGAAAACAATTGGCCGTTTTCGTCGGTAAATAAGGATTGATCGACAGCGGGATAAAAATACCGGCTAACAAATAGAAACTCTCGGATCTAATCAATCAATTACTTAAACGGTTAATACCACTGTGCGCGAGTGTTTCGCAAACAGAGGGAATTTCGAGGTTACTCGCCGCTCGGATAATATCGATTTCGGGGCATCGTTTAACCGGGTCCAAATTTATTTACTGCAAATTGAAACTCTGCGTCGACGTTGCGTATAAGCGTTCTTTCACCGTGGAAGGTAGTCTGACAGCGTGCGAGACGATACCACTGGCGAAATCGCTGTTGCGCCGCTGTTTTTTGTGTGACGCAGGGTCCTAGAAGACCCGGACCAAAAGAAATCGACTGGAAATTCTGACCGACTTACGATCACTCTCCGCGAAAACAATGTACGTTTCGCGTGGAACAGTTTGCCTTCCACGACGAAAATTATACGACGCCCGACATTTTTCGACGGACCTAACGCAACGCCGCTTTCACTGAAACCTCTTAGTCACCTATATTTATTGACAGGGAAATATGAAATATTCAAGACGCGTGAGAAGCATTTCCCGAGACTCGTTGAACCTTCGCGTCGGTTCGACGTGTCGTAAAAAAGGCAATATGTCCTGAATGTTCATTTGTTATTTCCCGTGATGTATTATTTGAGCTTCTCAGAAACCGAATCAGCGCCAACTTCTTCTGGTTCTGATTCTAGTCGTACCGACTAGAGGACTATTGGTACAAGTTCTACCTTTTCCTGTTTTCCTCCTTTCCTTTTCTCTTCTATTTTTGAGTATTTCGTTGATGAAACTACCTTAACGCTTTACTCTACCTTTTTGCGTGGTTGCTTTAAAAATATTCAAGTGTCAAAGAATCGCATGTGTCTATTTACATCTTCAAAACGAAAACGTGCGAGAAATCCTCAAAGTATAAAAGTTCGATATATCCTTTTGATGTTCGAAGAGATATTAGAAACAAGTGCCTCTAAGATTATCCAGTTTTGGAACGTAAGTGTACGTGTAACAAATATTTTCTTACTGACGTCAGAAAACTTTGACGCATCGAGCCACTGCAACTTCCGGTAGCAGCAGCCCTCAACGCTCAGACATTTTTATCACTGAACGTGATTTTAACGGGGGTAAGCCAGAAAATCGAGTCTCTTCGGGTGCAACGCTGATGCAACGAAAATTAGCGATTGGTTGATTTGGGTCACGTGAATCGCGAGGGGGCGTGGCGTAGACCCCGAGTAGGAGTGGCGTTGTCCGAATGTTTACATACCGATAAAGTTTTGTGGCGAAAGAGTCGTCTTCATTGCTTCTGGGCCTTTTATTGAGACGAATCGTACTGGGATACAAGTCGTGCAGTTTTTCGTAATTTCGTAAACTGTCACGGTTCCACTTGACAATTTTATCCGACGCTGTCTCAAGCGAACTCGACGCGATCGAAAATTTGCGACCCCGAGTCGACAACAACGGCAGGTGCCGATGGGACCTGCAGCCGGAAACAGTTTAAAGATGCAAAACGATTCGCCGGCAGATTATCATCGTAAGTAAGTTCCGTCCGGATCGAAATAATGCATAAGACAAAAGGAGTTCGGTCGGTCGGCGTGACGAGTCACTCACACACACACACACACACACACACACAGAGCCGAGGAACGCGTGAATTTTTCATAGGCGCCGTGTTTCTTTCGCGAATTTCAGAGTTCTCGGTGCGGCGGCGTCCGTGTGCATCAAAGCCGTTTTACGCATCAATTTTACAAACCGCGAGACGATACTGCATAAATATTTCCTCCTTTCGGTAATATTCGTCGAGACGAATGTTCAAATATTAAGGCAGATTTCGTGAAACAGGACGGGCAGCTTTGTCGTCCGTAACGTGATAAACGCGGTTCCATCTCGATCTCCAGCCCCGCGACGCTGAAACTTCGGAACAAGAAAGTCCATCTGTCGCGAGCTTATCTGGACGCGGCCGTTCCGCGGGGATAAATCAAAGTGGAAGGAGCCGGCTGGATGATAATTCTATAAATTCTCCCGTCGTTCCGCGGGAGATCAGGTGGGACGACGAGTTTCTTCGATAGGAGCACGTGTAACGTGTTGCGATTTCCTCTCCGCTGGCGGGAAATTTGTACCGCGTGGGAACTCGATTTGTAATATCAGCCGCTCGTGTGCCAAATCGATCAAGTCCGCAAGAACAGTGGAGAAAAGTGACAAAGTAGTGTTCCCTTTGCGAATGTAAAGTCAAAGAAATATTGCTAAATCGAATCCTCGAGAAAATGTTTTATCAGAGATTTTTAGAAAAAAAGTTAATGATAACAATTCCGTCCAAGGTAGTTTACAACTTTCTACTGTGCTTTCACTGATATTTTTTCAAGAAAAGTTTACCAGATTGTGTACTAAGTAAAATATCATTGAATACACAGTGCTCATGTAAAAAGGGAGTTTTGCTGTACCTGTTTTTAAAAAGTTCATTAACGTGTCAACTTTTGACGTATAAGTCCCACTATCCTTTGACGTACTTCGAAAGTTTACCTTTGAGAAATTTCCCGGATAACGAGATCGTGAGTTTGATAAACAGGCACGCTTGTTACAAGTTTTGCGATTTTTATAGAGATCGATTATTCGAACAGCGAAGCTAGACTGTGACAGTTAATTTATCCCAAGTCCCTTAGTTTCTTGCGAAGCAGACGTGAAAAGAAAAAACGTATGCTTTGTCGTATGATATCTGCAATATAAAAATTACTGTCCCTCGATGTTATTCCCCCCGCCGTGAAATATGTATAGTGTGAAAAAACTGCACGACTTGTACGACTTTTTTGCCATAAAATTTTATTAATATGCAAACAATCGATAGAAAACAAATCAGAGGCGCGATGGCTCAGTACCAGACAACGCCACTCCTACTCGAGGTCTACGCCACGCCCCCTCGCGAATCACGTGACCCAAATCAACCAATCGCTAATTTTCGTTGCATCAGCGTTGCACCTGAAGAGGCCCCACTAAAATCACTTTCAGTGATAAAATTCGAATCAGACGTTACAGTTCTTTTAAAAATGACAAAACTCGCGGAATCATCTCAACTGACGATGATGTCATTAAGAAGCGCGCAGAATGACGTCCACTGTGACTAAACTTCAGCCTGTTTGACAAAGCGTTTTTGTATTATACGCAAATTCCACGGCCAAAGAATTTAACAATTTCCCTCGGATATTTTATTCTCGCATCTAGTTTGATGGCACGTCTGCCAGCGAAACGAATCGACTTTCCGTTGAAATTCTAAGAAGGAGAAATATAATACGAGCTTCTTCTCCGACGAGTTACGGAGATTCGATTGACAGTCCTTTAAAAGTTTCGATTTTCTTTGTCACATTTTTATCCCCGCGACTATCCGTTTCTGTCTGTTCGTTTCTTTATTCGTCCGTTCTCTTTTTTTTTTCTTTTTTCGGTTCCTCTTTGCATTTTAATCGACAAGATGTCTGTCCTATATTTATTACCGTGTATTTTGGTGATTTCCATTTTACATACGTCTGACACATTAATGTCGAATGGACGAAAGTGACTTTTTACAACTCGGCAATCATTTTATATTGAGGCGTTAAAAGGTATTTTCGTTACGAAGAAATATTAATGCAAAGTTTGTCGTTTATACTTATCCTTTACCGTCGGAGGTAAAAATTTACGATCAGACCGAATTATTTACGAGGAAAGAGTATCTTGTTCCTTTCTAGCTAACCAGTTGAATAATTTGCGAATCTTTTTATAAACAAAGAACCAGAATCTGAACCGAGATTTCTTTCGACACGTTTCACTGCGTCGGCTCGCTTCTCAGAGTGAGAAACTACACTTTGAAGACTCGTTTACATTTTCTAAATTTGCAATCATCGCGGTGCATTTTTCCTTCAACCATACGCCGCGGAAGACAAATTTTTCCAGCCCCTCGTTTCATCCTCGCGCGCGCGCGCGCGCTCGTCTTGAATTTCAAAGCCTCGTTCAAGAAAATGATACATACCTCCGACGGCAAAAACGAGAGGAAAAAGAGGAACGAATTCCTGAGCGCATAATGCTTCAAAAGAGGCAAGGTCTTCAAGAGCAACGCGCGGATCCTCGCTCAAGGAACCCAGCAATCGGCGCACAATCAAAGTGTCGAGATCTCGCGTCGCGCGCGTGTCGATACGCGCAGAGTGTAAAGTGGAGAAACAGAGAAAAAAATGCAGGAGGAGAGGAGAACGTGCACGTTCGTTTGTAACGCGATGCTAACAAGACGACTTCTTCTTCTTCTTCTTCTTCTTTTCTTCTTCTTCTTCTTCTTCTTTGACGTGGACACGCGAGAAATATTCGAAACGCGCGCGCTCTCGGAACGGAAGTTGTAACGAGCAAGACGAAACTTTCCTGAGAAATCATTAAAGGAGAATTATGAAAGTTTCTGTCAAAAGGCCAGGAGTTTACGGCCGGTGGCGGAGAGACGGTTCGACCTCGAGGAGCGGAGGCTGAATTTATGCAAGGGAAGACGAGAGAGAGAGAGAGAGAGAGAGAGGGGGGGGGGGGGGGGAGGAAGGTCAAAAATATTTTGTAGCTGGAAACGCAGCTAGCGACGAGAAAGAGTCGGTCGTTTCATTAAAGCCGTCGTTTGTTAAACTGTTAATCACTCTTAAATTGTTTACGCGGTCCACGGGCGCACGGAGGCGGCCAATTAGATCCTCGACGGTTCTACCGTCTATGGGAGAAAACTTAAGTGAATTACGTACGAGAATTGCGAGATAATTAGTAGCGGTTCAAGAAGTTTTATCTAATTAAAGGCTTATCGAAGTTACCTCGGCGGGGGGAGGGGGGGGCAGTTTTCACCCGCGCACGCGCCCTCAAAATCAATTGAACCGCCAGCATAAATGACTGTTGCAACTTTTATCTGTTTTTCCTTGTTTCGACGTATCTTTCTCTCTTTTATTTTATTTTTTTTTTTTCAACTACAATTGCGAAATTGAAATGTAGAAATTACTTTGCGGAACAAAATCGCTTTTACGAACTATTGGGTTGCAATTTTTCGAAAAACGAGCAAAACTGCACTATATATGTGTATTGCAAGTTCGTGAAATGAAACATTAAACGTTTCCTTCGTTTCTTGAATTGTTCAAATTAATTTTTTTCTTCACATCTCTTTCCAACTTTTGTTTATCTGTTTATTTTCTCCTATTTTGAAACGACGCGGAAGAAATCGCGCGAAACGTTCAATGCTGTGAGACTTGAATGGAAATTCATTTGAGAAGTTAACGTTCGAGAGTTTTTAAATAACGGGAGAAATTAGTAACGCGTCCAATTGGCGCGATACTAATTTTTCAAAGGAAATATTGTCGCAAAGGGAAATGTAGGCCGCAAAACATTTCGACTTTACTCTTTACAGCGAACCAAATTTTAATTAATTTATCAAAATAAGTCATTTTCTTCTTCGAGAAATCAGTCTTTCTGTTTTTGAAATTTATATGGAAATGTTTCGATTGCCGCGATATTAGCTACATTAATTTACGAATTGTGTCACTCCGCCGCTGACGTGGTTCTGTGACCAATATTCCACGCGCAATTAAACATTTTCACGTTCTATTTTTATTTCATTTAATCCGTATTGACAGCTTTAATCGTTTAATGTCAATCGTTTCAAACAGTGCTTCGACGTTTTTGCCGTTTGAGCGACGAAACACATTTAAATCTCGTGTATTGAAATAAATCTCGAATGGAAATAAAATACGGAGTTTATTTCTTATTTATACATTAAATTCCAATTTTCTCCTCGACAAATGTACGTTGTCCACAAACAACGGAGAAATAAAGAGAAAACTGCACGACTCGTACCCCAGTACGATTCGTCTGACTGAAAGGCCCAGAAGCA
>KQ435943.1:63213-94323 GCA_001276565.1 Melipona quadrifasciata | reverse complement strand
ACATCGTTTTACGAGAAACGACGTCCAGTGGCCAGCCGGTTGAAATTACACCGTCTAGACAGCCCGGCTGGCTGATTTGATCATTCCCGCGTCAACTGAAGAGAATGTTCATTCGGAGAATGTCAACGAGTGACAATAGCAATAACTTACGAGTCAGACTCATCGTTGTTCCTCGTCGACGAGCGAAAGCTGGAAAAAGGAAAAGCTCGCGAATTGCTCGCTCTGTTCATAACGTTACAAAACCGTGAACGGGTGAATCGCGGAAGCAGAGTTGAAACGAAATTATTGCAAATCGGATAATCCCTCCCCTCTGCCCTCCGTATTCGAACGGATCCCGACGGAAACATCCGTCCTCGCTATTAATTATTGAACGGGACATTTGCGTGTCCCGCGGTCCAAATTCGCAGACGACCGTTTCCAAGTAAGTAATTACCTCGTCCCTGTCGACCCGGTCGTGAATTCTTCATTCGCGAAAATTGATCGACCGAGCCGGCCGAAAGATTTCCAACCGCGGAGTCGGCAACCGCCGTCCTCGAGTGTCCCTCCGTCGCGTAATTTAATTTTCGTAGTCGCGTTCGCCTCATCGGCGAGAAATTTCGACGCACCGGTGTCGCACCGCCGGCAGCTGCTTTGAGCACGGACGGGGGGAAAAAAAAAGAAATTCATTTCGACTCGACCGCCGCGCCCCGTTCGCTTTATTTAATTTTGCACGCGCAATTTGCAGAGTGGACACTGGCACGGCACGAATTAGCCGCCGTGTTTACCGGAGTCGCGTCGCGACGCCATTATTTTAATTAAGACTTGCCAATTACCGGTTTCGTTGCCGCGCCCGTTCTCCGATTGCTCTTCCATCCTCCCCCATCTTCAGAATACGTCGCACCTCTGCGCTGTCCATTTCTCGTTGCCGTTCCTTTCAAGTGTAATACTCTCGTCGTGCGAAAAGAAACGTTCCGATGTTTCGACACTCGTCGCGGGACAAATTTGAACAAAATTGTCACAAGAATGGACGTCTGACGCGAGATCGACTTTCACAACTTGACGTTCGTAAATTTCGCGTAACTAATCGTTCCACTTCGCGACTGATTGTCAGCGAAGGCATCAAACATAGCGACGAGCTGAATTTCAATTCGAATTGTGAAAATTTACCAAGTGATATCGCGCGTTTTTGCGTCATTTGTTTATCATTTTTTATCAAACGATACATCGTACGTGGAAATTAGTTTTTAAAGATAACGATACCAACTCTTTTGAATGATGTACGATATGACACGCAGCGTGGCAAAAGTTTTAAATGATATATGACACAATCAGCAGTGCGAATTAGCTTTCAACGATCGTCCAGACGTTTGTTTTTTCAACTAGGACGCATCATTCGCGGTGTCCGATCTGTTGTTCAGCGTAAAATGTTACACGACGTGAAAACGCGTTATTTATATTCGTCTGTTGGCGAGTGCCGCGCCACTGTCTCGAAGAGAAATTAGAAGCTTTGGACACGGCTTTTGACCATAACACGTACACGCGATGCATATAGCAGCGGAATTAACATCGTTCCACCTTGCATGCGAAACGGGCAATGCCATATTAGGTAAGCCACGAACGCCAATGCGCCATGGGGATGCAGCGCTCGGGGATTTTTGCGAAAAACCTACTCCGTGCCCGAAGAAATTCACGCGTTTAATTTTCAGAGAAAACTGCATTGCGCTAAAGTCCAAAGCTGTAATCTCTCGTAATTAAGACGAATCGTGCGAACGACGATCCTTCGTCGTTTTTTGCAGTTCGTCCTTTCGTGGTAACGACGTTTGGCAAAAGGAGAGACACAGTTCGCGGAAGCTCATTTTTCACATCGTTTCGTTTATTAGTGAAACTCGCACGTAACATCCGCGAAACAGGCAACGCGCGTTGCATCTGCATGCGATTAACAAACGGCACGATAAATAATTTCACCTATATTCGGATTTATCTACACGTGATTCAAAATAATCGAGCTGCGGTTTTAATCGCAATTTCAAGCAGAGATCGCGCGACTGCGATGCGACAAGTCTGCGCGAACCCTCGTTTTTGCTGGAATCGTGATGACGTAAATTTACGTTAGCTGGATCTGTCACAAAGCGCCAAATGTCGAATCGCAAAATTGTCTAACAACGAAAGAAATTACAGGATTCTGTTTCTATCCTCTTCGTGTAATGTGAATGAAATTTACGCACGATCGATGGTGAATATCGGCGAACAAGAATAATCGGCACGTTCACCAGCTTCTGGACAAGTTCTAAGGAGTTCCCGAATGCACGTTGAACGAACGGAGCGCAGAATAAATTCTGCGACGTTGGCGGAAGGTATATTTATTCTCAGCTTTGATTGTTTAAGTTTTCACGAACTGACTCCGACGTTCGAACGCGCGGCGAAATCGAAAATTAGAAACTGGAAGGTTTAATCGTCGGAGGGACTGAAAGTTTCAGCGTTGGAATATTCAAGTCTCTGAATTATCAGTCACCGTGCTTGAATGTTCGAACGGCTCGGGTATTCGGGGACAACAGTTAATAAGTGAACGGTGGCTAAAAACAAAATCTTCGAGATGAAGTTTGCAAGGAGATTCTCTTTTCTCAAGTAGCTGTGAACGTTGTGTCTCGCGACACGGCATCTTTAAAATTGCAATTTCGAAGCGCGCGATTCTCGTCTCCTTCCTCAGAACCGCGACGTCCGTGTTGTTATATTTATCGCCCGCTGAATGGCGAACGAGCAAATCGCGAATCGGAATGAAGTTTCCGAGAAAGGGGCCGCGCGAGCTCCGTGCACAGCCGCGAAGGAAAATGAAAGTGGCGGCTCGTTTGGTACGTGTCGCGCGACGAGAATGAATATTTAAATTCCAGTTTTAGTTCGAACGAAGCGGCGGCTCGCTTCCTGAATCGATAAAACGCCGGCGTTGTGCGCGCACAACGAGAAACTCGCTGCTTGAGAAATTTCCGGAGACACGGGCCGAGATTTCTGATCTAAAGGCACGCGTGCGAACTCGAGTCGCCGAGATTCGGCAAAATTTGACGATTAATTCAACGAACTCCGACGCGTGTAAATGCGTCAAACGTCCGCCTGTGAAAGTTCTTGTTTTTTTTTTTTCTCCTCGCGTTTATAAGATTTATTAAATTCGTCGTTGGCGGGTGACACGCGTTGCGGTT
The DNA here is from genome assembly GCA_001276565.1 of Melipona quadrifasciata. Classification (NCBI taxonomy): domain Eukaryota; kingdom Metazoa; phylum Arthropoda; class Insecta; order Hymenoptera; family Apidae; genus Melipona; species Melipona quadrifasciata. The sequence goes on along the minus strand of KQ435943.1, from coordinate 91,153 downwards.
CAAACGAAGTCTCCTTTGAAAAACAGCCCCCCCCCCCCGTCGGGAAGATGAAACTCGCCGAAGAAACGACCAAAGACGAAGCCGCAAAAGCATCGAGGGGGGGGGGATCTGTAAAAATTTAATTAACGACGTCCATTCACCGCGGCTGAATCGGGACGCGTCTACGTCGTCGTTAGCCGTCGCTGCCGTGATTATTTTCGCACAGGACTCGTATAATTGCTTAATTATCGGTGATTAGTACGTTAAGAGGCAGTTCATTAGTAAGGAGCCCTTTGGCACGGTTTCAACTCGCCGTGAAATTAAAACTAACCCCGCAAGAAACATCCGCACGGCGCGTTGCGTCCTTCCCCTGGAAAGGTTAAAGCGATTAAAAAATATAATGGCTCAAGTTCATCAAGCTTTTTTCGTACTTTTGCCAACCGAGTGGAAAGCGAAGCTGCGTGGGAGGGGCAGCGCCGGTCTCTTTTTAATTTGAAACATCCTTATTAAGTTAATGAGGAATTTCATAAATTGGGGAGGGAAGCGAACGTACGAAGAATGGTATTTCCAGTGGAAACGCGATTTCCTTCTTTAGGAAGAATTAGTCACTTCAATCGCGGCGGAGTCCCCTTTCTCCCTTTGAGAGAGAAAGGACTCTGGGTATTACTTTACGAGCATCATCAGAAGGGCACTTGATAATGAGAAAATTCAGTTACTATTAATACGCTTGTTTCTTCTTGCAACGCAACTCGACCGTGCTAATTTGATATCTCGTAAGTAGTGGTCACCTCTCTGAATCTTTAAATATTTAATTAAGCGAAATTATTTTTCTTTAGAAAAAAAAAAGCATTTCACGCTCTTGTTGAAATTGTATTTATTGCAATTTGTATTGCAATAAATACAATATACGGGCCTCTTCAACGCTGATGCAACGAAAATTAGCGATTGGTCGATTTGGGTCACGTGATTCGCGAGGGGGCGTGGCGTAGACCTCGAGTAGGAGTGGCGTTGTCTGCTACTGAGCGATTTGTTTTGTATCGCATTCAAATGTTTGCGTATCGATAAAATTTTATGGCAAAAGAGTCGTCTTCGTTTCCTAGTCTAGTTGCTTTTCGGCCTTTCAGTGAGTCTGTATTTATTTGTATTGTAATTGCATTTATCTACATTTTCGTGTAATATGTAAATGTATTGTCTTTATACGCATGTTTTCTTGCAAAGAATAAGTCGACTTGCCAAAGATTGCCCGTATAATTAATACGCCAGTGTGCTCGAAAAATCGAGCGACGCGACGCTGTGTGTATTAAACGCTCAACATCGAACGGCTTGCAAGCTTGCGAGGCGTTTCCAAAACGGCGCTTATTTTCAAGGCAAATCAGTCGTAGCGACAGCCGGGGGAGGCATAATCCGCGAAATCTGGCGTCGCAATCGAGTCGCGCATACGACCGATAAGCGGAGAAAAAGGACGGCAAAGTGGTGGCGAAGCCGGGAACGAAGGGCTGAATAAAGAAGAAGATGCGAGATAGCCTCTCGCCGTTCTCCGAAATGGTAATATTATTCATGCGATCGAAATTTTCATACGATACGTCGCGGCGTTTCTTGCGCGAAACAAACAAGTTGATCAAGTATAGAAGAAGCGGAGGGAACAGAATGAATTTGGCCCCCGGACACACAACGGAGGAACGAAGCGGGCGCGACGTAAGAAAGGGTGAAACGGATCTCTCGGTAAGAAATGAAATCTATAAAGTCGCACGGTGGATACGCAGCGACGGAGATGGGCTAACAGCAACGTCGGGGATAGGGAAATAGGAAGTAAAGGAAGCAAAGAAATACGAGCGGTGACGGTCGATCGATACGTTATATGGGTCGTCGAACACCAGGCGAAACGCGAGGTCGCCATTTACGGGGCGAAAGGAGTACGTCGAAGAGAGAGAGAGAAGAAGCCGTCGTCTAGCTGCCTGATCGGAATGCCTTTTCGAATCTTGCCCCGCGGTTCGACGTGTGTATATGAATCGAGTGATTCGTCCTTGCGATGAATGAGCGGCCAGATCGAACGAATGCATGAAAAGGAGGGACGAAGGTGGAGGCTGCAAATGGATCGGCCGGATCGCTCCAAAGGATCCTGCGGAAGCTGCGTTTGGGGCTGAATCATCGAAAGGCGGATTACAGGAGGGGATATATCGGCGAGTGCAAATGAAGAGAATCGATGATCAAGCGTTTACCGGTGTACGCTGTTTTAAAATTGCGCGTTTAATTGCCCTAAACTGGCAAGTTGATTGAAAATACAAATTCCAATGCACAGACTGCGAATCTTAATTTTGTTTAACTAACGCGAAGTAAACGAATTTTAATTATTTACTCTTCCGCCACATTTTAGATGTTTCTATGTATTATTATTAATTAAATGCAAAAAAAAAAGAAAAAAAGAATCGACGTGTATTGTTTGATGGATAAGTGAAAGCAATTTTGGCATAGCTCGATCGTCGCCGTGTCAGCGAGTTTATATTGAATGTATAGCAAGGCAGACAAGGCGTGTTAGTCGATAAAGAATAGCAAAAGGTTATTAAATAAAAAAAAAAGTTCTTCCACGAAAACTATATCGAAGCTTTATTAAATTGAACGAATGAATATGCAATACTAATCCTTTTATGCTGACACCTGCGTCGAAAGAACGGCCAACAAATTTTATATCGGAAACAAATTGAAATACATACATGCAGAGAGCGCAGGGAAAGTTTCGATGAAAATTTCATATTTCATATTCGTGTTCCTTTGTGTACAAAAGGCTGACTAATGCCACCGTATTTTACACTCGTTTGAATCACAAATTCAATTCAATTTGGAAAAGGGGGGACGAGCAAAAGTAAGACACGTTGCAATTAACACGCGCACGTTCGTCGATTCACCGCGACGATAAATAACTCACTGAATCGAACGTACGTTCAAAAGAGAACCGAGAATATAGACGAGTGGATCCTCCGAAAATAGCATTATATGTTCATCCGAGTGCCACCTCGAGAAGAAGGTACACGGTGAATCGCTAATGCGATTCTTGACCCATCGACACGCGCGAAGCACGTGTGGCGCGTCGTTCGAGATTCTAAATAGGGTTTCGAGCGCTGTCGAAAAGAGAATTCGATAGACGCTCACGCGAGTGGTGCATCGAGAGTGTTTGCGATTCGCGATATGCCATCCTCGAACACGTCACTTGTCGTTATTTCTCGCGTCCGAGAGAGAGAGAGAGAGAGAAAGAGGGAGTAATAAACAGCAGCTAAGAGAAATACAGGCAAACAAGTAAAATGAGTGAAAGAGGGAAGAACAAAGAGGCGAAGGGACGGATGAGAAAAGATCGTCTGCGACTTATGACGTTCGAAGGAGGCAATCCTTCTGTGCCAGAAAAGTTACTCGAACCCGGTTCTGCTTGAGACTTTGACACTCCGTGTGTGTTAGTGTAAATTATATTTCGAGAGAAGGTTGGACGAAACTTTGGATGAGTTCTTTTGTAAGGGATTGAGAAATAGAAAATTTCGCGAGGAACCTCGCGAATTTGGAATTGGAATTGTAACGTGCGCGGGCAAACGGAAGATGCACTAAATATTCTCTCGCGTCAATATTCCGGTCATCTATTCCCCAAGTACGTACATATCATCGCATTACACGTGCATTATTTTGATAAATTATAATTGTCGTCAATTATTAATCCCGGTTGTTAATAAATCATTAACAAGTACGAGTAAATAATTCATACACGAGGTAATTACACACGCCCGTGAATCGAAATTACCATCGACTCTTGGCACCGTCTGAATAATTCCCCTCGCAATCGAACGCTCCAACTTTCTGATCCCGCAGGATTTTTTTCTCCTGCCGAGCTTGCAAAGCCAGGTTCCCTGGGAGCGGAAGGAAGACCTCGAAGCGAAAACGTAAGGTTCTCAGAGCGAGGAGACAAAACGAAAAAGCGGGAAACATAAGATTCTTAAAACCTAAGAGGACGTAAGGGGGGAGGTAAAGGGGCTAGAGAGCGGAGGGCGAAACGATTTTTAAGACGAACGAGCACGGAGCGGGAAAGAGAGGAGAGATGGCCGAGAGGAGCCAAAAAATCCTCGAGACTGGACAGAAGTAAAAGATGAAAGAAGGTCTTGGGAAATCCTGAAAATTGAACAAATGAAAGGCAGCGTGGTGTCCTTAAAGGCGGAGAGCGAGAGCAGAGGGTGCCGAGGTATTCTTAAAATTGGACAAAGAGGAAGTCGCGAGGAGTCCTTCGTATAATAAGAGTCGGGCATAGGCGAGGCAGCGAGAATGGAGGACTGTTTGAATTGTCGTCGTTGGATAAGTCATAAAGGCTGGTGGCCTCGGAAAATTAAAGGCGATTACGGGGAACGCGATGATCCCCATATATTTGTGCAACGGAATCGAATGCTTATCGCGCCGGCCAATAAGAAAGAGTCAGCAAAAGAGACATACGGGCGCTACTTCGTTACTACTATCGGCTGGGACAGACCAATCGTCCAAGGTTTCCTTTTTTCCTTCCTCTTCTTTTTAAAGAGAAGAGTACCTTTCATATCGAATATCCTAGTGGACGACCGGTTATTAAGTTATTTGTAATTCTGATGTAAAGACACAGTTGTCAAGTTTCTTTTCATCCAACTATGATTGGCATGAATATTCCGTCATTGGTTTTTCAAATGTAATTGTCTGCTACACATACCTTGAAAAGAAAAACCTGCACGGCTTGCAGGGAAATGAAGACTTTTTTCCCCATAAAATTTCATCGATATGCAAACATTTGAATCGATGGAAAACAAATTACAGGCGCGATCGCTCAGTACCAGGCAACGCCACGCCCCCTCGCGAACCACGCGACCCAAGTCAACCAATCGCTAATTTTCGTTGCATCAGCGTTGCACCTTTTCTGAGGTACCCCCGCTAAAATCACTTTCAGTGATAATATAAGTAATACGAACGTGATAAAGTGAAGTGTGAACTGAATTATACACAGAAAGCAAACTTATCGGCAAAATTACCTAAAGAACACGCACGATTCACAGTTCCTAGACCGGTGCAAGTCTTTCTGCTGAGTTTGTTTAAGCATAAAGAGACTCGAAGATGAAAAACTAAGACACGAGTGGACTCCAATCAATTGAGTGATTTAATTTACTTTCGACTCGCGGTAAATCGTGCGTCCCGTTCGAGGCACGAAGAAAAATTCAAATGTTGGCGTTGCACGAACCGAGGCCACGATTTAAAATTATTTGCGAATATCGGGGAAGAAGAAGTGGGCTAGGGTCTAGCCCGAGTAGAAGTGACTCGCTCGTAAAAGTAAAATACGCCAGGCAATTTGAGGTAGTGCCTGTTTTCTTAATTACTTTTGTAGAATTAAATTGAACCTGCGGGACAGTCAGGGAGGAAACGACGCCGCTCTGCGAAGAGTTAATATGAACTGAAAGTAATCCGAGAGTTCGTTCACGATCTACTCGGTGAAATGTTCCAACCCCTGAGAGTTAATAGTGCTGAGATAGCCCCTTGTTTTTCCTGAGAAGCTTGTACCGGTGATCTATGTATGTCAGAGGGTGAATACGTTTGTCCAACACCCCTGCGAATCACAGCCTACGAGGGAATTAATTTCCAGTTATCTGACCGTCTTTCCTCGCGAAAGAATCACTCAGATTAATTAATTCGTTTCTGAAAAAGAATTATTTATAAATGTTCAGAGGTCATTCCGATAAATTCTGACGGAATTGTCAAATGTCTGTGGTTGTGCGAAAAATTGCCACGTAACTGGAAAGCAAAAGTGAAAAATAAAAATAGAGAGATCGCTTTTTCGACCGACAATGATCGAAGCTCTCGGCAGCGAACTGAGAAAAAAGCACGCGACGAAGAAATCTTATGCGACGCGTAATAGGGATAGGTAACAGATAGTAAGGTGATAAGCACGAAGATTGGCAAAAGTGTTTTCGCTTCGATCATCGCGTGGCCACGCTTTTTTTTTTTCCTCGTCTCTGCTTCTGCCCATCCATTTCTCTACCTCCGTTCTTATTTCTTCCCCCGACTTTATAAATTAATCTAACTCCATTTCTGCCTCTCTGGCTTCGTGCCTGCTTTTTTCTCTATTCCCTCGCCCTTCCAGCTTCCAGCCCTAATTCAACTTGCCGGGTCCATTCCGCCTTCTGTTTCTTTCCTGGCTTCTCCTTGGCCTCTCTCCGAGTTTCCCGCCTCCGTTTCTCCGCGGTGTCCCCCTTTGAAATATATGTCGGCCGGCCACTTTCACAACTTGTCATTCGTCAATGACCGCCGCCGTCGATGCGACTCCCTTGAAATTTTTGGCCAACGGGGCCCATGCCCGTTCACTTTTCCTCCCCCTCTGGCTCGGTTAATTCGGCGACAAAGGCAACCTTCACGATGGCCATTTGCTCCGAGTAAAATGGAAATAGGGGGAAAGTTGGGACAGGTGAGATTAATTACTTAAATTCGGAATCGTGGAATGATATTTGTTTCTCGGGAGAAAATTTAGATGAAAGATATTAGGCTTTCAGATTTTCTGGATAGAGTTTAAATTTTTAAATTTAAAATTCTTTGAAAATTCGCGGAGTTTGGTCGTTTGGGTTGAGTCGAAAAATTATTTTCTCAAAAGCAACGTTTGGCCCTTAATGGATTAAATTCTGTCCTCCAACATTGTGATTGAAGAAGAAAATTCGGACAACTTGTTCGTGAAGCTCGAATAAATATTTCCAACGCTGCGATAAAAAAAAATCGCGGAACTCTGATAAAGAATTCACAGAGGCTGCATCGTGCAAAGGGTTGAGTAATTTCGATGGGAAATCAGTTCAGGTGGCAGTGGCAAACGCGAGCGGGAAGAAAGAAGTAGTAATTACATATCGAAATAATCCCATTATCGATAATCCGGACGGAAATGAAAATTCCGTCGGCGTAGTCGATCATTTCGATTGAACGATATATCGTGTGACCGTTCGTATAATCCTCCGTGTTGAATTAATCATAAGACGATGCGCGTGATGGGAAACATCGTGAATGGAAAAAGGTGATGATTGAACGACGACGATCACGTATGGAGAACGTGTTTTTCGAACAACCATCGCGGTTTAATTATAAATGCGCTTCAAGTACGACGATTATGTGCGTGCCACAGCCGGATGATTGATCGTGTTCGGTTATGCAGCTAAAACCCCATGAACCAAACCAGGCCAAACTTCATACCACGCTGATACCGTCTCGGACTCCTCAAAACGCAAACTCGCCATTCTACTCTCAATTCGTTGGAACCATTATCCGCTTTTACGGGTCGCCATAAATTTTTTTTTCCATTCAATCGTCTACGTCTGGTTATTTAATGGAACTGGTTATTTCATTAACGTGTGCCATAATTATTTGAGTGTATCTTCTATGCTCGACATTGCTCTTACTGTGAAAATTAAACGAGGATCCTTTGCTGCTGTTAAGATGTTAAATTTCAATTATTGTTCGAGTATTGTGAATCGTCGTATACAGAATCGCCTGTCATTTGTCAAGAACAGATAGTAGATAATCGAAAACACTTATCAGTTATGACACAATGCTGCATATCGGAAAGTAAAATTTTTAAAAGTGTAGCGGCCCAGGATTCCCCAAATACAAGCCGCAAGTGGCCGCGCGCCTAGCGTCGATGTCCTACCGATCTTCGACGTTAAGCAGCAGAGTGTGCGGAACCCCGCTAGGATGGGTGGACCAGCCTCTAGTAGGTGTTTTAGTTTATAACAACAAGCGTGTTTTTTCTAATTTAATAATTAATTAAACGCCAGTCTACTAGTTCACTCGAGAGAATCTGAAAATTTGCGCGACATTGACGAAATGTCGGACCGGATTTACTTGTTTCTCGCAAAATTGAAGGCCGCGATGGCGGAAGGAATCGGCGATCGCGCAGCCGAAAAAAGTACACGGCAGTTCTGAAAGCGCGCTCCTTTCTTTCCGATGTTTCCCGACAAATCGCACGTTGCCGTGACACCGATTATATCTTCATTTTCATGTTGGTGGTCCCGAATTACGTTGGCTCGCGTGAAACGTGTAGGTTTGCTACAAAGGGACAGAGACGCGAAAGAAAGGCAGAAACACGGAAAAAGGCGCGATACGTTTCTCCGAGGGAGTTATTCGTGATTTCGTTCTCACTTGAGCTTTCATTTGCATACTGGCGGGTTTCCTTTCCTTTTTTTTTAAACCGATGTGATCGCGAATGGACTCGCAATAATTCGTCCTAATGTTACCTTAAATCTCCCGAGGCTGACGTTTTGCGTTGCAAGAAACAAAATTGGAATAATTTTCAACGAAAGCAGTATGAAAAAGCGGATGTTACAACATGCCGCGACGTTAAAACAGCGACGCAAAGGAACCGCGTAAGTGGAACAGACTGTTAATGATCAGACGCGCCGTCAATTGCTACAAACGAGTTTGCATTCCTCTGCAATTTTCCTCTCGCGCGATGTTTTGCAAATCAAAAAACAACCAACAACAAGCGAAAATCGTTCAAATTGACGAGTACTTTGAGATCGTGTGTAATTTTACTAGCCACGCGAACAGCTGGAAGTTCCAAGTTTATACGGCAATCCACCATTTTCAAGGTGGAACGTAAAATCTCCCGTTAAGCGCGATACAACGTCATAAAGAACGTCCCCCTCCGTGTCCGAAAGTAGATCAGCGAAGTAAATTACGTCGAGATCGTTAATGCACAGCAACGAGCAATATTATCCGCGGAACATCAACGATCCGCGCGCGCGCACGTTGATATGTGAATTTCACGGGAATAAACGCAAACGTACATTCGATACTGGGCGCATTATTTCGTAGTTACTCATTTTTCACCGCGGTAGAAAAATGTGACCGACGTAATACGAGTTTTGCGGCCGGAGTTTCGCTGCCAGAGGGAAATAAAATATTTACGAATCGATGCGTCGAAACATTTTTATATTTTTCCGCGTGAATCTCGCTCCGCTCGCTGTTTCCCGGGGATTCACCCGGCAAATTATCTTGATTTAACTTTGGATTAAAATATTTTTCCACGTTGAACGCGAAATCTGGTTTGTTTCTTCTTTTTTTCCCCCCCTCCCCCCTTTTTCTCTCCGTGAAAGTATTATCGTCGCTGTTACATTGATAAATTTCCATGCCAGACAGTGCTTTCAGTTTCCATCTGATTTGTTCGTTTCGTTTCGTGATTTACGTAAGAACTCGTTGGAGAGGAGTTACAACGAATTTTGTTTTTTCTTTTCTTGCTTCGAGAGCGCAGAAGAAACTTGCAAATTAATTCGCAGCGGGTGAAAAGAAGTTTCTCGAGACAGTGGCTACATCTGGCGTGGCATCCAGCTCATCGAGCCCGGCCGCTGACACAATTTGCACGATTTGTCGTCCCGCGAATAAATTTGGTTCGTTCCCGGCCTTAAACTCTCGCCGATACGCTCAATTTCGTAACGCGATCGTTCGTTTGTTGCAGGTATGTAACACGCAAGGACCACCGCCACTGTGTTTAACGAACATTTTCATCGCTTTTTTTCGCGAGAATTTCGGTAAGTCGATACCTACGTTCATCGATATTAATCATCGATATCAATTAAAAACGTTCGAACACATTTCCAGGTATCGAGTTTAATAATTTCGTCAAAAAAAAAAAAAAAAAAAAGAAAAAAAAACACGCCTGTGTGCAATCGGATACCTGATATCCTTCAAATTAACATCGATACACCGTGCCTGTTTCTCTAATTTGAAATGAAACGCATCATAGCGCGAACGAGGCCAAATTGAATCGCCCCGTTTAAATTGAAATCCGCTCCTGTTTAAAAAGGAGTTGAAACGCGATTTGAATTTCCCCCAAGTTTTTTAATAAATTTCCACGGTTCCGAGGCCGGGCCGAAAGAGGAATCGAAAGGGAATCGAGTTTATCTTATTCCGCGTCCGCGATCTCGAGCAGCGTTCAAGTAGGTCATTACAAGGGAAAATATGGTTATTATTAAAATATTCTAACCGGGACATCTGAATTGGAAAAGTTTCGGCCCAATTGAGAAAGGGGCTGCGAGCGTGATACAAGGAGAGAAGAGAAAAATTGCAAACGTTCTCTCTATTACGATTGTATCCTCGGCTCGACGTTTCTTTGACAGAGAGAGAGAGAGAGAGAGAGAGAGAGAGAGAGAGAGAAGAACGAATTAAAGATTAACATCTGGAGGATTTGTCAAAATAATCTTTATGTTATTTGTCAGATGTCTTTATATATCATAATCTCTCATCCTACAAAACATCCCATTCGCGTGTACTTTTCTTTCCATTAGCGTGATTGAATTCTTCGATGTTCGACGAAAATTAACAGGTTTCGTCGAACTTGCAGCTATTTAAGCTTATATAATGGGAAACGAGCCCCGATTGATCTTAGCGGGAGTAACCGAGAAAATCGGGCCCCTCCGGGTGCAACGCTGATGCAGCGAAAATTAGCGATTGGTCGACTTGGGTCGCGCGATTCGTGAGGGGGCGTGGCGTTGTCTGGTACTGAGCGATCGCGCCTGTAATTTGTTTTGCATGTCGATAAAATTTTATGGCAAAAACGTCGTCTTCGTTTCCTAGTCGGAACAGTCGCTTCTGGGCCCTTCAACGAAAACGAATCGTACTTTTTTAACTTTTACGCCTTTTCATTTCGAGGCGAGGACAAAACGAGAGGGAGAATGAAAACAAACGTGTCCGCGGTGGGGAAATTTTACGTTTCGCCTTGTTACGCGACTTTGCCGGGACTTTATCTCTTAAGGAGAGGATGCAAGCGAACGAACGAACGAACGAGCGCGTCGGGAAGTTCGCGTCGCTTTTATTTTTCGCGACGGTGCATCAAGGAAATCAATTCGCTGGAAACCCGGCGCAACAAGTTTTAACGGGGCAAAGGCATCGGGCGTGCATGAGGATAGAATTCAAAGTAACGCGGCTGGCGAAAGGAGGGAGTTGCCACGAAAGAGAAGAGAATCGGGCGAGACGCGCGCAAACCTTTTTAAAAAATTAGTTCCGCGTCGGTGTGCAACGTGATACGCGCGTGTATAACTCGCGTCTGGAAAACGGAGAGATGCGAAATCTCTCTTTACCCTCACTGGGGCGGGGAGGGGGATTTGTTAAGCGAAATGTAATTTTAACGAGAAGAATGAAAATGAAATTTATTAATGGGACACGCGGTGGATGAACAACGCATCGCGTGAAAAATGATTTCGTTCGTAGAGGGAACTACGCGCGGGCGGCAAATCGGACAAATCGCTGTTGTTGCAACAACGCGTGAAGAGAATTAAACTGGACGCGAATTACGGTTGTACGCGTTTGTTAATCGCGCCGCGAGATTGGAAATCAGAATTTGCGCGGCGAAAGTGAAAACGCGGTGAGGAGAAAGAGACTTTTACGGGGCAATTTGTTGAAGAATTTCCGCGAAAGGTAAAATCGGGGGAAAATTTGCGTAGAAGGAAGAGGCGAGCTCGGGCGCAGTTAATACGGAACATTGTAATTACATCGATATCTCGAACGAAATCTCGGAGATGAAACGATTATTGTTATGCCGAGCTTCTCCTACGGCGACCAAGCAATTTACGGAAAAACGTAATGAAACGCAGCCACGTTGTTACGAATTTAACGTGAATATAGCAGAACGTAAAGCTATGATTTGTTCTTTTTCCGACGTGGATAAGAATTTCTTTTTTCTTTTTTTTTGGAGAGGAGGGGGGGGGGGGAAGAGAGAACGGAGAAATGGCGAAACTTGTTCCTTGTTCCTTCGCACAATCGCACAACAGGCACGGAAAGATCGTACGAGTATCGAACACGAATATTGAAAACTCGCGTTTTAATATAGATTTGCACGTTTCAAAAGAGGAAAGCCACGATAAACGGGGGAAAAATTTCGACGAGAGCGACGCACGTAGATATTGAAAATGTTAATGAACGCCGGTGTAATTAAAAACGCAATTAACATACGTACCGGTAATGAAGGTTTTCCTACATTGAAATTATCATACATCATTACGTCGCTGGGATTTAAACTATTGCGCGTTGATTAACTTTGCAAATGATATGTGTATTTGCATGATACGGTCGTTAAATTGACAATAACCGTTCCGCTGAGTTCATTAAAGTTTATACTCCGGCAATGTGACTTGTTAAATATTCTCTTGCCTCGTTCAGCTCGAAATGCGAAACGAAACGATTTTATCGGGTCTCTCTCGCGAGCTATAAAAACGACTCATTTCGTGTAAGAACGTGCTTCTGCCAGACTAAACTAGACGTCTGTTTCAGAATGACATCCGTCGTCGAACCACGGAGCGATTCTCTGCGAAAAAGACAGATCTCAAGTAAAATATAAATGCGAACGTGTTGCAAAATTAAGAAGCGTGGCGCTTTGCTCTCGGGAAAATTCAGTTTGAAAACTTGCGAATTAGAATCAGCGTAATTTTTCGATCGAAAATACCGCATCCCGGTTTAATTAAGAATCCATTACGGTGAAGAAAATGATAACAAGTTCGCGTGCCGAATCCGCGATAAAATCGTCGAATTATCAGGTCGCGGATATAGATGATAACCTATTATAATTGACAATGCGTTTTTCCTCCAGTCGAAGTCATTACCCGCGTTAATTGCCGCGCGAATGTAAAATCAATCGCGCAAGCAGTAATTAAGGGAAGAATTATCATCTAATCGGTTCGGTAGATTTAGAATTAAATAGGTCGGTACGCGATAGCGGTGAAAGGTTTGAATCGACTGCGTGTTCCATAGAATCGAAGAATTGAAAGAAAGAAAGAGGAGAAAGGATTCAACGCGGGATGTTCGAAATGTAAAGAAGATTATCGTCGATGTTAATCGTTAATTAAGAACGAAACTGGCGCACTGCAGAACCCATTGTTTGTGGAATAATTCGAGTGTTCATCGGAACGCCGTTGCGTTCTTCTCTCGATATCGATCACGTCGTAATTTTTAATTATTTCGCAACAAATTTTCCCGCACCGCGCGGTATTTTCTGTTTCGCGCATCGCGTAAAACTTCGTCCAATTTTTTCCCCAAGAATGTACGTGCACTTTCATCGCGGACCGGCGATTGTGATGTACGATTGAAGTTTCGCGAAACAGTGGGAATACCAGTTTTGATGCACAACCGCGAAGCCAGCGGCCATAGGCGAGGCAGGAAAAGCGAAATGTGCAAGTTTCAAAGATACAATTTCTCGGCTACCGAAAATAAAGAAAACCGTAAAAACGTGGAGAGATCACTGTGGCGGGAACGCCTCGATTTATATCCCGTCGCAACTTGAACAATTTCTACCTTACAAAATGCTGCGAATTGTTAAAAACAGACGTGCGTACCTCTCGAGGATCCAGATCCTAGGAATCAATAGGCGAAGGAAAGATAAACGCGACGACGAAGCAAACAGATCGCTAAGGATGTTACGGTACGCCAGAAGGAGGCCAAAGTGATTCAATGAACGTATTCCCCGGGTTTGCGTTACTCGCGGCGAGTGTCTTGCAAAAGTTCCCCGGGAATTTTACCTTCGTTCCGGTGAAAACGTGAACGGCCGGCGCCAGTAAAAACTGCTGAAACGCCGTGTTGCATTGCCACGGCTGCAACGGCGTGGACGGATAAACGCTTTGTTTTACTACTGAAACTACACGCGTTCGCTTTAGAAGTCTGCGTGTACGAGCAACAAACGGCGGTAAATTAACAAAAAGAAAGAGGAACATCGCGTTAACGATCGCTCGGAAACGGATACGCGCTCAACGCGATGAAAATTCCCTGAATCGCGGCTCGACCCCGGTTCCGCGATGAAATATCGCACTCGTTAATTCGTTATTATCGATCACCGTGCCCCGGCCATTACTTAATTCATTCGTCGACAGAAAAGTTCCCGGCTCTAATTAAAACTTGGAGACTCGAGGCCCGAGGTATCCTATAAACTCGCGGACGAACGCCGTAAATCCAACAGTGACGAGCGTGCGACGGTTTTTAGGAACCGAGGACAACTTTCGCCTTCGCATGTTCATGCGATGAGGCTCGATGAGACTTGAGAGTTTAAAAAATCGCGTCGAGTTATTTGAATTGCCGTGCAAATGTGTGATGGAAGAAACGAAAAAGTAACAATCTTTCTCGCTGTGACGAATTTTTCTCAATTGACGAAATTCTGCTTGAAATATTCCACCGTTCGGAGGTTTAGGTTAGGTTTAAGTTAGGTTTAGGTTAGGTTTAGCTTAGGTTTAAGTTAGCTTCAAATTAGCTTAGATTTAGGCTAGGTTCAGGTTAGGTTTAGCTTAGGTTTAAGTTAGGTTTATATTAGGTCTAGGTCAGGTTTAGGTTAGGTTTAGGTTTAGCTTAGGTTTAGCTTAGGTTTAGCTTAGGTTTAGGTTTGGTTCAGGTTAGGTTTAGGTTAGGTTTAGCATTGTTAAGCAGGTCTACAAAGGTAGACAAACCGTTTCCACGCGGAAAAATGTAGCAACGGGACGGACGAAACAGACGCTTAGAACCGAGAATCCCTTCAGCGGTACGTAAATTTTGATTTCACGGGCCGGAAGCGTGAAATCAAAATGATGCAGCGTTCCGTCCCTCCCTGTCGCCCGCTCTTTGATATTAGTCGAAACTCGCCGCTCCGTGTAAACTAACTATTCATCGTTGCGCAGTTGCGTTTAGCTGTGTTCCAACGGCAAAAGCGATCGCGGATAGACAGGAACTAATTTTGCCCGGAAGCTGCAGATGCCAGGCGGTCAATAGGGACTCGGCAAGGTCGCCGTGACGAACTTCATCGTGCTAACCCGTACAATAAAAGTTGCGCACTCGCGACATTCGCCAAATTAAAACTACGTTGTACGGCGAATTTCACGGCGAATTAACGCGTTATTTACATTCGCTAAATGCCGTCGCCGGTGTTTCCCGAGGTAATTCGCGCGAGCGTCGCAGTCATTTTGAAAATTTTACGTTGTTCGCGGCGACTTTTCTGTTCTTTTAGCATTCGGGTGAAATTGCAAAATAAAGGCATTATTCGAACAAATTAATTCTCGTTAAAGAGACGACCACTTTGTCCGAGCTGTGTTTGACTAACGAAATTGATCGAGTTCTAAGTAAATTCGAGGTAAGATCTAAGCTTAATAGCTTCTACACGATGACCCTGCATGCGTGTCTTTAGATATCAATGACAGCGGCGCTCTGAGAAGAAAGAAAGTTGAAGAACTCAAATTAATTGATTGTAAAAAAAGAAATTGATTAGGGGACTGCGAATAAAAGTCTATCTCTGATGACGTTTACAACTCTATTTCAAAATTACGTAGTTTGTTTGCGTGTACATCCACGTTAATACACGCGTTGATCAAAGAGGAGAGAAAGATTTTTATATGCACGTTTCCCAGCTATAGAATTATGTAAATCAAAAATGCAAATAAGGTGTTGCCTGCAAAGATGGGATTGCGATAGTGGCGCGGGTACAAAAGCGTAATTTTAAAACATCGAGACAGAATGAAAGAAATGCAAGTAATGGCTTGTTTCGCCGAGAATTTTAAATAACGTTCCTAAATTGTACGTAAATGTATTACATTCGGTGCAAAATTACAATAAATGAAGAATAATATTAATTCAACCACAAACAGTTGAAACAAGTTTCATCTCTCAATTGTAGTTATGCTTTAATGACACTGTTAAAAAATCTCACTGCCAGACTTTGAAAGTTCCATCTGAAAGAAAAACCCAAAACAGAACAAACGAAACGTCTGAACGTTTAAATTTTCGAATCGAATCGAACTATCGGAGAATGACGTTACAAATTGATAAAAATTTGTCTACTAAAGCACTAAATCAATGTTCAGAATGTAATTCATAAATAAAATGAAGACCTGTTTTACGGGACGCGACGTCGTGATAATGCAGATTTGATAGAAAACTCTATGAATAATTTCGCAATTGTGAAGGGCAGAATAGCTGGAGCTTATATCAAAAGTGAGTTTCGTTCTTGAATTACTTGTGGTCAGAGTTAAACACGCTGTGTACATCAGATTCCCCTGCTTTCGCATGTACAGCACGGCACGATACGGTGCTTCCGTGTGTGAGCTTCCTGACAGTTTACACGCACGCATGTCATACCGTAAAGTAGCTCCTACGTACCCGGTGCCCCAACAAAATGCGATTTCGTGCTGGATACTTAATTAACCAAGTCCAACGCTGTTGCACGTGCCACTTTCAAACTGGGATAACCGCGAACAAAAGATTTAGATATTCAAATGAGAATTTCTGGTAAATTCGCAGTAATTTCGTGCAATTTTACGTTCAAACGCCAATTCGTGTCGATCGATTTATCACTTTCTTTTTCTGATTGTATCTCCAATCGTCGTCGCGTTATTCACCACTGACAAATTCCATAAGAAACAAAAATTTTCCACATTTTTGCCATAAAATTTCATCGATATGCAAACATTTGAATCGATAGAAAACAAATTACAGGCGCGATCGCTCAGTACCAGACAACGCCACGCCCCCTTAGCAATCACGCGACCCAAATCAACCAATCGCTAATTTTCGTTGCGTCAGCGTTGCACCTGAGGAGGCCCGATTTCCTGGGTTACCCCCGCTAAAATCACTCTTTCGGTGATAAAAAGATATTTCTACCCCCCAAGATTCCAAGACATTCGCCCCTCAAAATGCAAACTACCTCCAACATCCAGGCAAAGCGAAACTCCGCCTAAAATTATTCCGTGGTATGTGTTTCTCATCGAAATCACGTTTCGCCGGGGCGATCGTAATTAACTATTGCCTATATTGGATTGGGGAGCGGAGGGCACTCGGTGCGAGCGAGGTTCCCTTTAAACCGTATTAATATTAATTAGTATCAAATAAAACGCAGCGTCGCGCTATCCCAACGGTTGATATGTTTGTAGATCGTGGTATGGCGCAAACCATGGTGGATAACCTAAATAAGAGAGAGAGAGAGAGAGAGAGCATGAAAGTCGATATCAGAGCAAACCAGAGCAAAAGCCAAAAGGGACCTCGTTGGAAGTTCGACGTCGTTGCTCGACTCATTACGTGCGTTGCCCGTTTCATTATACACGACAAGTGTATCTTGAAAATCGATTTACCTTCGGGCCACGTCGCCGGCACGGAGGCGTATTTAAAGCGCCTCCGAAGATCGCATCGCGATCAAATCGGGAGTTTGCCGGCTCGATTTTGATCCGCGCAAAGTAGGAATGAATAATTGATGCCACGCGATGCCTCGATGGTAAACTGGCTTGCAGACGAGCGCCCCCCTTCCCTGCTTTTCATCGGTTTCTCGGCGAGACGCTAATGCAAGACACCGCCCGTGTGCTCGCATTAATATAAATTAACAGAGATCCAAGAGTTTGGGCCAACTCTCTCTCTCTCTCTCTCCTGTTTCGCCGACTTGCCCCCTTTTCTACAACCAACCCTCCCGCGCTTCGTTTGGTTCGACCCGCCAGCTATCGCGGATCGTACACGCATCGTCTATTTCGCTTATCGTTTCCTTCGAGAGACGCGGCGCATCTGCTCGAAAATCTGCTCAGGAATTCTCCTTACGCGTCTGCATTCTTGTGTTCTCGCCCCGGCAGCTGGGAATTGGCGCTCTGGCAAACTGTCTATGATAAATCTTCTTGGAACAGAATAAGAAAATTCGGACGCGTGGGATGTTGCACGAACGAGGGATCGAGGAATTTGTGTGGATTTACGGTATCGTTCGCGGTGGAAAAGTTACTTAGCGGAGGAGATACGGGTCTGATTGATTCTACTGTGGTAGAATTTAGGACACTTTTAGCGTCTTTGATTCATAATTAGTTACTCCGTAGATTGCCAGCCGTGAAAAAAAGTGTCTAATCGACGGAGATTCCGAAATCAATCCATTTCTCAGTCGACGATTCAATCGACGACAGCCTTTAATTGGACCTAAGGGGAAAAAAGAGCGGATCAAAGGGAGAAAAGATCGAACGCAACAGTGATCTCATCGATCAACTGTTTCGTGAATGAGCTGAATTTCTTTTCGCGAAAAAAAACCCTCCGAAACAATTATTCATATTATTTGACAGATTCGTCTGTTACACTCGGTAATCACGTTCGCGTAAACTAGTTCGTAATAACCCTCGTGCAGTTTGAACCTGTGCGTCATGTATTCGTCGAAATCAAAGTTAGCGTTGCTTGAACCAGTGAGCCGAGGAATCGAATTAGTAACGTGCAAATTAACTTTCAAGGAGCGAACCGTAAAATTGATTTTTAATCACTAATACGCGTCGACGTGTGCGTCTACGTTTGCAACAAACACGGGCAACTAAGATTGCGGTTTGCGTTAAACGTGATACCAACTGCTGCAATTTTCAAAGTACCACGTTTCTATTAGATTTCCACGAAATCTGCAATTTTCGTAAGTGTCAACGCACGTTTACAAAGTTACTATCGCGGCTCTGTGAGTTTCTGGATTAAATCGGTAGATCAAAAAAAGAAACAAAATCAGCGCCAAGAACCAAACCGTGAAATTTCTCAAATCTGGGGAGTTCGAATTCGCAATTTCGGTTTATTCGCGGTCTCTGCGCGATTGGCCGATTCCAGCGTCCGTAGTTCCAATCTAAATTTACGCTCGCAGTCGCAAGAAAGCGGAGATCGTCGAAACGGCATCCCTGCCGGTCTAAATATAAATCTCAGTCCGAATGAGACACCGATGAGTCGATACCGATCTTGTTCAGTCTCGCTCGCAACCTCAGTCGTTGTTCATTCCGGTCAGTTGGCCTCGAGCTGGACGAACGCGGTGGCAGCTCCGTTTAAAGGCACCTAAGGGTGAAGCGAAAGCGGTCACCATTGTTCCCCTAATCTTTTCCTCGTTCTTTCAGCGAAACGCTCGTTGCAGCTGGGCCTGCTTATTCAAAAGTCAACTCCACCTCCAATTAATCTTCCGGTTACCGGCCGCCGCCTCCTTATCCTTTCTTCGTTCCCTCGTCCGTGCGTCCCGTTTCCGTTTGTCTGCGAGCTCCTGCGCTCACGCCGGCTGCGGGCTATAAATACTTGTTTCGCTATTCCTGAACCGTATAGACTACTCGGTAAGCTTGCAAATGGCCGACCAGACCGGTGCTGTGCCCCTCTGCGCACCGACATTGAAATATACACTTTCCAAGTAACAGAAGTAACACCTCGGATAGCCCCACTTCCTCCTTTTCTGCCGGCGTATTTCTGGCTAGAATTACGCGAATGCCACACGCAGCAAGCAGCGGCCACGCGACGAACAGGCGAGAGCTGCCCCACGATTAAATTAAATCCGCGTACTAAATCAGCTTCTTCTTCCGTTTTCGATTTAACGAAACTTTACAGAGCAATAATCACACTTTGCGTTAACATCGGCGCCGCGATATCGCCAAGCGGCGATAAATTTCGGGAAATTACGGGAAAAGCGGTTGAGCGATTCGAGTGGCGCTGGTAATAGCTTTTAATTTATTTCGAACGCAAGTAGTTTTCGGCGAAAGGCAACGTTGATTCGGAAATATCCTTGGGGGAGCCAGCCGGGGGGGCTTTCTTTGAGAAATTTTAATAACTCGCTCGACCTCGCTTTCATTCAAGAATTTTCAATTCCGTCCGAATCCAGAGAACGATACGACTACTCGAACAGACGAACTTTTTCAATCAGAGAAATGATAGAGAAATGACGGAGATAAGAAATACCGTAGAGAGAAGCTTTCTAGGTTTTTTTTTTTTCAATATTAATACCGCCGCTGCAGCGTTTCGAAAGAAGCGTTCCTTGGTACAAACGAGGGGGAGTCATCGTCGTCGCGATTGCCAATGTGAAATTCGACCCACAAACCACGCACGATCAAAATTGGCTCGTTGGGAAATGCGTTCCTCGAAGCGGTTACTCTCGTTATTGCTTCCTGCCGCCGCGCGTTACAACTTTCCTCTTTTTCAACACGAAGGCAACGTTTCCCTTCCGACTGAGAGACAACGCATCAGATAGGGAATTAATCAGCCTGTACGTGCAAAAACACCGAGTCGCAAGAGCCAGCCACGGGGTGTGCGCGAGGCTGATCGAAGAATCAGGCGACTTTGTACCACTCACGAAAGCCACTTTGCCGCGCGCTGCGCCGGCATCGATAGCGCATCGAAGTGCACCGGGGGTAATTGCACGACGGGCCGTAACTTGCGCGACCCAGCACGGAGGGGGGGTCGTAGCTTGTTATTTCTCTCCCACCCTCCTGCATATCGACCCGGTGCGCGCCTTTTTAATTGTAACATTACTTTCGTGCCTCTTTAGAGCCAATGGGACACGCAGAGTGAAAATCGCGCCGGCTTATCCCGACGAATCGGAAGTTGCACGCTTTCAAAGGTACACGACCATCGAGATATACCCCGGCCGGGCGGCACGGGGATGCTTTTCAAGTGTGGCAACTTTTTATTCGATTTTACGCGCGCTGGGACACGAAAATGTTGCCTGGCCGCGATCGGTAGTTAGTTTTACAGCCAGCGGGTTTTATTACGCTGCTCCGCGCGCGAGGGAAAAAGTACGCACCGGCGTCGGCCGGGCAAAAAGATTCTAAAAATTATTAAATTCCTTTTTACTCAACCAACGACGCAATATCTTTCTTGCGTTTCGCGTTTCCTCCGTAGTGCTTTTGTCAATCATTTATCCGAATACATTTCGTGTTATTAAATCGAAAAGAGAATAAAAATGAAATGGTAATATGTACTTGGCAGGAGGAGAATATATTTTAATAACTCCAGTTTAATGCAGCAAAAAGTATATAAATTCCTTGTTTACGAGTGTGTAATTTAAATTTCATGCATATTTAACTTACTGCGTTATTTAAGTTTGTGTAATGACATGTATTAGATTGTCCCATAAGTTTCTTCCGCGCCACGCTATGAGTGACTCTAAGTGGCTGTTTTTATATAAAAATGTAGGCTTATCTCTTAGCCGTTAATGGCATCGGTTTCAGTCGTCCCAGAGCTCTTTCAAAGTACGTTTCGTTGGTGACAAAGTCTCTTTTAAAATTTTTTCTGCACCGTTCAATGTGGAGAGCCAAAAGATGCATTTGCGGCATGTTACGCTTCATTGCTTTAGAAAAGGCAATAGTGCAAAGGACACTACAGGCGAGATTTTCACCGTTTACGGGAGTGGTACTACCACTATTAGGACCGTCCGCGATTGGTTTAAGAAATTTAGAGCTGGCAATTTCGAGTTGAAAGATGAAGACCGCAGCGGCCGCCCAGCAACGACTGATACGGACATTATCAAGACTGTGCTCACTGAAAATCCACGATATAGTGTGCGTGAGATAGTGGATGCCACTGATATTCCCAAGACAACGGTACATGAGCATTTAATCAAGATAGGATATGCGAATCGATATGAAGTTTGGGTTCCACACCTATTGACGGAGACCGGCCTTATGAACCGCGTCTCTACGTGCGATTTGCTTCTCCAGCGACATGAAAGGGATCCTTTCTTAAAGAGGCTTGTCACTGGAGACGAGACTTGGATTTTATACCAAAATGTGCATCGAAAACGCACTTGGTCCAAGGAAAATAGACCTTCAACTGTTGCGAGAAGGTTCTTCTGTGCATTTGGTGGGACTGGAAAGGTGTAGTGTACTACGAGCTCCTTCCTCAAGATGATACGATCAATGCTGACAAATATTGCAATCAACTGGATCGATTGAAAGCAGCCAGTAGCAGAAAAACGGCTAGAATTGGCGAACCGACGAGGCGACAACGCAAGACCGCATGTTGCGTTAGCCGTAAGGCAAAAATTATTACAGTTTTGATTGGGACGTTCTACCTCATCCTCCATACTCCCCAGACCTTGCTCCATCCGATTACTACTTGTTCCTCTCCTTAAAAAATTCTCTCCGTGGTGAATCTTTCAAATCCATAAGCGAAATAAAAACGCACCTAGATGAATATTTTACAAGAGTAAACTTGTACAATTTTGGAAAGAGGGCATAATGGGGCTTCCTGAGAGATGGAAGAAGGTTATAAAACAGAACGGTTCATGTATAACGTAATAAATCCATCTTAAACAAAAAATATCGTGTATTCATTTCGCATCAAAAAATGGGAAGAAACTTATGGGACACCCTAATATTTCTATGAATCTGGTGCCCTCATGGCGCCACCGCCAAGTTGAGTGGCACTCAACGTGTTAATATATTTCGGACAAGAAGCTTTCGGAAGAAACAAACGCACGTGTCTGTTTCATCGGTGCAAGTCGTACAGCGCCACAGTTGTTTCGCATTCGAGCAATTCGGGACCCTCTTCGAAAGCGAAGTGCCGTAAACGTCACGGAACGGGGCGATACGTCTTCATTACTCCTATCGGCGATTTCATCTGTTTCTTGGCTGGTTGTTTGAAACGTCTCGTAAAATAATTTCTCGCCGGTCATCGTAATTTTCATCGGAATTTAAGTCATACTCGTTACTCGTCGATCTCGCCAGAGGTCGTCATCAACTTCTTCTTCAGGCCGCGTTCGTGGAAGCCTGAATTTGCATCCAGTCATTACGTACGTGCAAGTTGGTTTAATACGAAACGTGCCATGTGACTAATTGCAGGAGGAAGTTCGCGCAAAAGAACAAATATTCGAGTGGGTAGAACTGTTGTGATCGGACACAACAGAGGTTCTGCCTCGGCGCAGAAGCAAACGAGAGAGAGAGAGAGAGAAAAAAGCGGGGATTTCCAGAACTCCAAATGAAATTACTGTCACGGAAGTTTAGCACCGGAAATGGAAATCAGATTTTCACACTTTACGACGGTAATTTTGTCAGGTAAATAATTAGACTTCTTTCGCGCGCGACACGAGTAGCAGCGACCCGTTCCGCGACTTTTTTCCATTTATCCTGTTTATTCCGGTAAAAGGAATTCCGCCGTTCCCCCCACTCCCTCAAGCCTTCCAGCGAGCCTTGGTGGACGCGACCCATCCCGCACAATGAAGAAGACTTAACGGAAATTTGTCTCGTGATAAATTAAGCGCTCGAGAGTGCTTAATTTCACGAGCGCTTAATGCGCCGCGAACTGGAACGCTTTTTGCGCGGCGTTCCTCAGAAACGGCTAAATTCGTCACTCGAAGCTCGCCGGGCTCGCGGCTTCTCCAACTGAATTATGATGTTTGCCGTTTTACCACGGCTACCTCCGGATATCTTGGGATTTCATGGTTTCCGGATGATCTATCGCTCCCCGCGATTGTTTTGCCGCATTATCCCAATAATTTGCCACACACGGGACCGTTGTTTAATTAGGCTGAAGAACTCGTTGTTGGGCGAACTTTCGGGGAGGGCGCGGCAACCGTGCAGTTTATTTGGGATCGTTAATCATCGTTGCACTGCTGATTTTTATGCATTTACAGCGAATTTAGGGAGGAACGTTAGAACGCGCACGGTACAGAAATGTCAAAAGTATTCGTCGTGATGTATAATCGCACGAATAACAAATTTGCATAAACTGTCAGGAAACTGACAGTCTTGTCTAAAGTTGTTTTTCAGTCAGCTGGTAATTTGTTAGCCGAGTTTTTAACTTGTTGTGGCAAAGAAGAGTCGTTCTCGTGACACAAATTGTGGTTTTAATTCGGCAGAGGAGTTCTTGACTGTTATTAATAACGTGTATGCAGTATAATATAGTTTTAGAGCAACGAATGATTAACTCTTACATGCATGTCATTTGGTAATATATGTGCATTTCCTACAGTGTGCGATATACATATTTGCGAGTAAAATAATACGAGGAAACTCGATTTTTTACTATTATAAATAGTTTTACTATAATAAATATGTTTGAACGTTTGACTAAATTGACTATATATCAATGTATTAGGTTGTCCCATAAGTTTCTTCCCTTTTTTTGATGCGAAATGAATACACGATATTTTTCGTTTAAGATGGATTTATTATGTTATGTACGAACCGTTCTGTTCTATAACCTTCTTCCATCTCTCAGGAAGCCTCATTGTGCCCTCTTTCCAAAATTGTTTCAGTTTACTCTCTTGTAAAATATTCATCTAGGTGCGTTTTTATTTCGCTTATGGATTTGAAAGATTTACCACGGAGAATGGTGAACCACCACACAGTCTTCACGATACGTCACGACTTTCTTAGTACAGTTTTTTTCCAATTTTCCTTCCTAGCTTCTTCGAATTGTTCTGATAAGAAATTTTGCAAAATCGTCGCACTGTTCGAGCTTTCCCCGGCATTGCTTTTAATTCACGACGTGGTTTTCTCAGCAAGCTTTTAGATGGAGGAACTTGATGATCGTGAGAATTTGATAATTTCCGACTGGATTTTTGATCACTTGTTTCTAGAAGTAACGCAGTCAGAAATCGCACTGCAGCGCCACGGGGGTCACCGGCGACCCCCGGCGCAATTTCCACGTCAAACATCGCTATCGCCTGTAACTTATCCGTTGCAGATGATACTTCAACATCATATGTATCGTATAATAGAAAATTCATCGTGGCGCCACGTGTTAACACGTTGAATGCCACTCAACTTGGCGGTGGCGCCACGAGGGCACCAGATTCATAGAAACACGTACAATTTAAGCAAATGTCGATACTTATGTAAATTTTTACTATTGCCATCGATGATGCAACAGTGTGAAGAAATGAATGCAGTGTAAAACGTCTAAAAAAAGTTTCGTTTACACACGAAATATATACACTTAAAGGAACGAAAGTTGTGAAGGACGAATGGAAGGAATTTTTAGGTAAGGAGAGAGTGATAGTGATAGTTTTGCGTTGCGTCTCGGAGTCACTGCCTAGACTCATCATCAGTGGGGCTGATGGCAGCGACTCCTTACCCCAGACGCTTGTTGTTGTAACTAAACCTACTAGAGGCTGGTTCGCCCACCCATCCTAGCGGGGTTCCCGCACACTCTGCTGCTTAACGTCGAAAGATCGGTATAGGACATCGACGCTAGGCGCGCAGCCACTTGCGGCTTGTCGCTAGTCGAGTGTTCGAAACCCGTATTTGAGGAATCCTAGGCCGCTACGCATTTCTTATCCGCGCATATTACGATGTGCGATAATTGCCCGTGGCGCCGCGTCAAACTGGCGTGGCATTCAACGTGTTAAGCGGTGCTAAAAATTGATCGTACCTCGAACGGGATGCATTTCGCGCCAGAGATGCCGGAAACGACAGAAATTGATAAAAAGTACTGGCAAAGTTTGCCGGAGATTCCGAGGATAAGGGGGAAGCGCGTAATCCGGGGGAGGGGGGGGCGGGGATTCGCGCGATTTAAACGGAGCGCCAGTTTATTGGGCGATAAAGTTTCACGGTTTATGCGCGTGTTCCAGGAATAAACACGTTCCTGCTCCTCTTTTCCATTACGCGACGCGTAAATCGAAACGTTAGGAGAAACGGAGACCTGCGAATTAACGGGCGCGAGGATCAGCCTTTGAGACCGACTTTGGTGTTCTATTTTATGGCTTGTCGATGGAGGAAAAAAAGGTGAGGAAGAGAGAGAGAAGTGGAAGGGGAGAAAGAGAATGTTGGACTTCGCCGCGGGGAATTCCGTCTCAAAGGGGAAAGGGTTACTAGCGCCTAGCCATTTACGATGACGAGACGTAAAGTGTAAAGTGTAAAGCTCTAACTAGTTTAAAGGGGGAAAAAAAGGGGGGGAAAAGGCTTCGCTCGAGGCTGGTAAATTTCGTCGCGTGAGGAGATCGCGTGTCCCTTTGTATTCCTTCTACATTCCGAAGTGTTTCGTTTATGTTTAATACACTTCCTTCCCGTACGTTTACTTTTAAGGCCTGGCAAAGAGAGTCCGTAATTGCGAAAAATTTGCAGACCTTCTGGCCGATGTCGTGCGTTCTACGATTTTCTCGGAGGAAAGTTTCTCGAAGGAAATTGATTGCTCCGTGCGCGAGTCAAGGGGACTTTCGTCTCTCCGTTTCATTCGACAAATATCGTTACGCATAGATACGAAGTGAAACAAAGTTCTTCGTGAGTAATAGCGTTTCCGTGAATCTTGATGTGTTTTTAATTCTATACGTACGTCTCGCATCTTCGATTGGAAGAAATTTTTTGACACCAATAGCTCGGAAAGTGGGCAAGTTTTGTATCGGCGAGGGCAAGATTCGTCTCGGTGGAACGATTTTAAATTGAAAATTTATGAACAAACGTTCCTCGCCCTGTTGAAAAGTCGGCGGTATCCAATTAATCTGTCTAACATTTCAGTGCTACTTGGAGTATTCAAATGAGAAGCAAAGCTAACTCGAAGCCAGCTTTTACCAAGATTGACGGGTAATTGAAGTGCAAACGTTTTACGCTTCCTTTTATCTTCGGCTGCTGGTTCTTGTCCGACCCTCGTTTTTCTTATCGATTCCTCCTCAAGAACAAGTATATCACATTTAGACGTTCTCTCGCTTTCAGTGTCCCGTGGCCTGATCGGACAAGATATTCCATGAATATCTGATGGATATACGTATCTTCCTTCGTTATACAACGAGTCCGAAATTTCTGCTAGTTTAAGAAATATTCAGGTTAAACGAAACAGTTTCGTTTCAACTTCGCCGTCGTCGGCGATGATTAATTTTATCTAATACACTCGCTCTCTGCCGCGCGTTACTCGTACGCACATGTACATGTATATTACATTTTCGGATCCATCATAATTTGAGAAATTTTTGACTAATTCAAAGCACTGATGAAACACAAATTGAAACCACGGCGCGGCGTTGACACACTTGCGGCGTGCCTCGTTGATCAAAAGTTTGGAAAACTTCTCGCGTTAGTTTTCATTTAAAAACGAGAAACTCGCCTGCACGTTCGGTGTTATGGTTGTTGGGAAAGTGACTTTGCTCGAGCCATTAGCTTCAAACAGTGCCTTGCTTCGATGCGATTCGACAAAATGCGGAATATTCTTGCGTCACAAGGAGCAGCTGTTGCGACACTGAAAACACCCCGTCAATTTCGTCCAATGATTCTGATAACCCTACGGACATTATATTACAAAATTACATCGTTCGTTCGTCGAGGAAATGTTTGCATCGCGATCGATTCATTTTCGTCATTCTATCTCGAGGAGGTAATAATAAATTCATTACAAATTGCAACAAACGAAGACGAGAGTTAATAAAATTCCCTTTGTAGCGACCTAGGACTCCTCGACTTCCAGCAAACTTATAAATAAGAAGCTCCAAATAAAATACCAACTTAGCCCCGTGAATTCAAACATCCCCAAACCTTTCTACAAAGTCTCAGTTGGTCACTGACACTCGATGCAAAACTAATAACCCATAAAATTTTTGTTACGTATATCGTTAAGTAATTTATATTCAGAGTTTTATCATCATAGAAAATTGGTTTTGCTATTATATGATGGAGGTGTGGAAGCTGTGGAAGGACGAATGGAAAGATTTTCGGTAAGGAGTGGGAGTGAGAGAGAAAGCGATAGTTTTTGCGTTTCGTCTCGAAGTCACTACCTAGACTCATATCATCAGTGGGGCTGATGGCAGCGACCGCTTACCCCAGACGCTTGTGTTGTAACTAAACCTACTAAGGCTGGTCCACCCATCCTAGCGGGGTTCCGCACACTCTGCTGCTTAACGTCGAAGATCGGTAGGACATCGACGCTAGGCGCGCAGCCACTGTTCGAAACCCGTATTTGAGGAATCCTAGGCCGCTACAGATTAATTAAAGACAAACGTACGTACGAAGAAGTTCTACTATATTTCTGCAAACTCTTGGGTTTGCTTCCCCCCCGCCTGTTCCCCCCCAAAAAAATGCAAACATAATTTTTCGGCCAAAGAAAATACTCGGTCGAGCGCGGAAGATCTCTGCAAGTTTCTCTAAAAAGTTTGCCAGAGCGGGGGTGTTAATACAAAGTTAAACGAATCCGCGTCGAGCAAACAAATCGGCGCCGGTCTGTTTCCTCAGCCAGCGGCGACCCGAAAATCCGAAATTTTTTCACACCTCCTCACACAAGGGGGCGACGCTCGCGTCGTGTTCGCGCTCCGCCGGCTTTGTGCTTTCTTGTAGTCCGT
>KQ435943.1:25880-40559 GCA_001276565.1 Melipona quadrifasciata | reverse complement strand
ATCGGCTAGGTCGCGTATATTCGTAAATTAAAATGCTTTACGGGCATTTGCGATGCAAATGTCCCAACGATCTGCAATTCATCGTGCTATTTTTCCCCTCCCCGCCCCTCCCCGCCCCCTGTTCGCTTACGTTAATATGTATGTACAATAAAGCGGCCGTGTGTTCGCGGATTCAACAGATCGAAGTGCCTCTCGGCCGCGCTGTGCAAGTACGGTTTCTCACGCGACCATCCGGACCCGTTCGATTAATACCAGCTGGCAAATGCTGCCCCCTCAATCTCCACTGAGTGACAAAAAATTATGATAATCGATTCCCCGCAGCCACGCGATTGAGAATTTCCAATTTCAGCCGATTTCGGGGGACACGAAAGAGCCCGAGACATCGCGACGGCGCGTCCGTTCGAGGTGAAATACTCTCTGTTCCTCGAGCGAACGAAGGGAGAAAAATTTGTTTGAGGCGAAGCTCGCCGGGTTAATGGGTTACCGAGAAGTTCAAATTTGTTTCAAACGCCAACTTTATGCATTTTGCGTCTGAAGCGCCTCGCGTTAAAAGACGAGGGAAAACTTGTTAACAAAACCCATCGAGTCTCGCTGTAACGCAAGATCTCGCAGTGTGTAATACACCTCGCGGTTCGCGGAGGTGAATACTCGAATAACTGCGTAATGAGCAAGTGGAGTGTACACACGTCGTTAGCTCTTCGCAAAGAATCTATTGTAGGAACTTGCGCGCGTACGGCTGTGTGCGCGCGTACTTCGTCACACGTATATTTCATAAACTATTAATAGCGGCGTGCAGAGCGGACCGCTCCAGGCTGAAAATCAATACCGAAAATACGTTGCACGGAGAATTGAATGCGCGTTCGCGTGGCAGACGAAACTGTAACACACTCGTTAGGTGCATTTAAACACGGCACGGTATCTTCGGTATCTCGCCCGAGTATCCGCCGGCGTCGAGAATACCGTCGAAAGCGATAAAGAGCCCTCGCGTTGGCGCGTTCTCTGACACCCGGCCGGAATCTTTTAACGAATCCACGCTGCTTGCTTGCGTTTTTCATCGCAGATCCTTTCAGATCGGTTAAGAATCCGCCACTTGACACGGTGAAAATTCAACGGATGAGAGTTGCACGTTCCACACGGACAGCGACTCAGAGAAAAGAAAGAAACTATTCAATCGTCGTGGAACGCTGTAGCGATTCGAAGGCGGAGAGTTGACAGCGAGAGTGGCAGTTGCTTCCGCGGCTTTTATCGTCGCCCGAACTCGCCTCTAACGACCTCGCAATCGCGCCTCGTTCTAATCATTCGGATCTTTGAGAAACGAACGCGAATTGTTTGCGGTTTGAAGATGTTCGAGAGCCCCCGTGGGACTGCGGGAATCTCTCTAATCACGGAGATCCCTGTGTTCCCTCGTCCTCGTCTTCCACTGTTCGTAATTGCAAACAAGCAACAATAGTGCGATTTACCGTGACGAGAAGGTCCACTGCCAGCGATCAATGGGAAACGTCGCGAGTTCTCGAATCGTCCCCGAGTAATTTCCAGTTTATGCAACTTTCGTTTGAAGCATTCGGTTGCCGTAATTGCGCGAGAAACGCGGCTCGTCGTCTCTGATCAAGTATTCAAAGTCGTATTCTCTACGTGGCACGTAGAGACAGTCCCAAGTTTTCATATTTAAAGAAGAACTCGATTGGCCGAGAAATGAGCCAATTGCCTTTAACTGCCGAGATAGCTAAACTGACCAATTAATTTGTTTTTCTTAGAAATTTTACACATGCGAAACAGCGTGTAAGTCAGTGATTGAAATCTCCGTGTGTTACAGAGTTATTCCATTTCTTTTACCCGAATCTCATCCAATGGAAATTTTGCGTTTCAATCGTCGGTTGCTCTGGTTTCTTGTTAAATTAACTCCAAAGACTCCGATGACAATTGCTTTATGCCGTGGTAGATCTCTGATCGTCTTTTACAACGAGCTTTAGAATTATGAAGAATTTATTATTTTAAATGTTACAACGTTCTACCAGTTACACACACGATGGAACATGGAACATGCATGGCGTTTGTCACGTTGGTGAAAACGGTACCGAAAAATGGCACCGATGACGACCGCGTGATTTCCCAAATATTTATCACCGCTTCGTGCTCCTCAAATTGCGTAGACAGTTTTCGCGCTAGATGACGGCAGCGATACCGTCCTCAATTATGATAAATTGCGTATAATTATGTCGAGGGTCGGCACGCTTCGCGGGAGGGCGGGATGGCGCGGCTTGGGGGTAGTTTATCTGGCTGATAAAAGGGTAGACGAAGGAAGGTAGACACGGGAACGAACGATTTGCATGCTACCAACTTAATCAACACCCACACCTTATGAACGATCCTTTACCACCATCTACCGTAAGTAAAGTCTCTTCGAGGCTGCTTATCGCGATACGAAAAATGGTCGAATGTCATGCTCGCCTCGATATTTCCCTCGGCCGGGCAGCCCGAGTTACACCGAGAGCTTGCATCGCGCTTTCAAACAGAGCGTTCGGAGCGTTTAGGTCGCCGAAAACTTCCGATGAGCTGCGAGATTCGAGCGTTCTGCATTTTGACGACGTTCCGCGCGGAAGAGCCGTGATTCGACGTGAAAGCCGATCACTTCTGGGGAAAAGTACAAACTTGTCCTGCGGTTATCCCCCTCCATTTTACAGTGTGCATGCGAATTTGACGCTGCTTTCTCTGAATTTGTCGAAATAATCAGTCAACAGCAAATTCAGTCGTTGTTGCAGTCACGCTCGGCGATGATCGACGAATAATTTCGGTTTCCTCAACCGTGATGAAATTCTACTTTAGACACTTTCGGTGTAAATTCAAGAGTTGAGATACTCGACGTTGCAGAGGCCGGGCTTAAACAGCCTCCGATATAATTACAGCCGCAAGAATTAATATTCGGCTAACTGCGAAGCGAGACATTAAGTGAATCGAATGTATCGTTAACGAGACAGCAGGTGTATGATAACGGCACCTAACGATCAGAAACTCCCATAGAACTGCGAGACAATCTCGCCGTCGAAAGGAGAATGGCCCATAAAGTAGCGACACGTTCCTCGAACGCGACAAACGCGTTGTGTTAAACGATCGTTGAGCAATTTGCCTCAGATGGTGATTACGAGTACAGTCGATAGTCAGCCGGATTGTAGGAATAATTTGTCAAAGAGAATCTGGGCGTCGCGATCGTAAACCGGTACGGTTAATGCCGGCAACAGTGGTGTACACGTCAGAGATTACACGGACGGTTCAACACTGAAAAAAGTCTCGCAAGCAGTATGTTTCACAAGAACGTGGATGTCTGACACTTGGTGTCGAATGAGCCGGAGATCGTGGTATCATAAAAATATGAATCTGTCTGCAAGTGCGCATTAGCTTCCAGGACCCTGGTATCCTCGGTTCTGTCGAGCCTATAGTCCTATCGAACTATAGTCCTCCTTGTGATAAGTGCAAAATGCGCTAAACGCTTCGAAGCGGTTCTCGTGCTATCATCCGAAAGGTCCTAAAATGACTGTAAGGACCGCAGCGAAATATTTGCGCAAGTCCCCTCAATTCGTTGACGAGTGGGTGCAACGTTACAAAGAGACAAAATGTGTGGACGATCTTCCCGATTGAGGTTCGAAGCGAGTTACGACGAAAGGTGACGATACAGCGATTATGCTTTATTCAAAAAATCTAAACCTCTTCTCTTAACACTGAAACGTCGTTTGAGGGAGAATAATGTTGCATGTCGTCTTGCGTGGACACGCGAAAATATTGATCGTGAAAATATTGTGATATTGTATTCACTGATAAATCTTCTTTTGGGGCTTTAATTCCTACAAAGCGAGCGTGATCTGCTTATGGAAAGCCCATCATCGAAAAAACAGTTACACATCCACTGAAAAAGTTTGGGGTTGTTTCAATGTCTGAGGTTTTAGAAGATTACGCATATTTACAGACACTTTAAATAAACCCAGAAAATGATTAAATTACACGAAAGAGGTGTCTGTCGACCTCTGTAAAACGATGGTTTAAAAATACTGAACACGAATGGGTTCTTCAAGGGGATAACGATCCGAAACACCAAAGTCGAGTTTGCACCGAGTGGAAAACAAGAAACGGTATCAGAGTATTGGACTGGCCATCCCAATCCCCCGATGCAAACCCAATCGGAAATGTATGGTCCGTCACGAAGTATAAACTTTGAGTGAAACGTAACTACGAGAACTATAGAGGGTGTCACCTGTCACATATGCAGAGAAACTAGTTGAAAGTATGCCTAGACGATAACGGTGGAGATTGGACACGAGCGCGCATTAGTGTTTTGCGCACAACTTTTTACAAAAAAAAAAAAAGTCAATTTTTAAAGAGATGTCGCGTCCACGATGTTGCGAGGCATACTTGCACAAATGCATCCACGATCGTTGAAGATCGGCACGAAGAGATCGTCACGGATTTCGTGGTTGTCCGAACCGCGAACGAAACGGCGGCTTGCCATGCTTCCACGAAGGTGAGGGAGAGAACGGCGCTGGTAAACAGAGCAGAAGAAAACTCGTTTGTCAGGAGGTGTAGCCGGGGAAAACTGGCCTATACTTCATCTTGCGCCCGGCCGGAGCCGCATTAGCGGTTACGTGCTCGCCGCGGCTGCGTGTTTAACCAACTCCCCGTGTTCCTTTATCACGTTCACGTGTCAGTATGTAATGTCATTGCGACGCAATACGTACGCGACGATTTATCATTCCGTAAAAATGAAATGTTACACGTAATTCAGGGTCGTTAACTCGGCCTCCCTTCTTATTTGCACTGTTGGCGCGCCGGCCGCCGAGAAAATCGGTTCGTTCCCCGGTTTAATGCTATTAAACACTGTCGGCCAGGCTTCGTTCGTGGAACGTTGATACGAATGATGATGTTGAAAAACGCCGCGGCGCGGTTTAGAATGGCCTCGAAATAACGCAAGAAACCGGCGAAGGTAGTTTGAAAACGAGCCGCGCTCGATAGACCGTGCCGTGCTAATGCCTCGTGCACTTTATTCCCTGGCCTGCCGTTGAATTTCCAGCTGTATGCGTGACAGTACAAATGTGTTTGCGCGATACTTGTACCGAGAAAATTTCAACGAACAGCGACGACATTCGCTGCTTCCTCGTCGATCTTTCCAACTTTCGCAATCGCGGCCCGATTTATCTGTTGCAACGAAATTGTTTCTTTCGGCAAAGCGAACCTTTCTCTCCGTAATTATTCTATTACCGGTATCGTTTATTGAACGCCTTCATCTTTCATTTCCCCCCGTCCCCGAATAACGTTACGCTATTATTTATACTGTAATGGATCTAAATAAATAAATTGCGAGCTGAAAGCGTCATAAATACGAGATCACCCTCCCCGTTTCTTTCTATCCTCCGACAGCGCTCCGACAGCGTTGTTCCTCCCGATCGAAAGAACAAAAGACATCTTGAGTAGCGTAGAGTTGCAAAACGACTTTGAAGGAAGCGAAAAGGGAAAAGGAACGCGCGCGGGAGGAACGAAATAGACGAGGCGAGAAGAGTAAAAGTTACGTTAGCCAAATTCAACTCGAAATGAAACGACGAAGGCCGTCGCGGCCGGCTCGCGACGCGACGGGGCGCGAGTGAATTTTTTCTCAGCTTTCCATTTAACCGATTTAACAATTTATGCATCGCGGACGCTTCGAACAGCGTCGAAACACGGGGATTTACTCTCTTCTCCGGCTTTATTCTCTCTCTCTCTCTCTCTCTGTCTCTCTCTGTCTCGGCTTCCATCAGCCGTCGAACGATGTAATTCCGTTCCTTTGTTATCCTTCAAATTGTTTCTGTATTATCGGCCGAACAAACATCTAACGCCGCTCTATTATCATTGTTATTATCATCGCGATATAACGTCGACGTCGATGAAACGCTGCAACCAAGAGGGACCATGGGCTCTTGTCTCGCGCGGTAAACGCGCACAAATTGAATTCTTCTTGAACGAGCGACGCTCGTAGTTACAATCGCGCCCCCCTCCCCTCCGCCCCACTTTTTCGTGCTTCGTTCTCGCGCTTTTGTCGCAGTTCGACACGCGTCACGAGCCCACAACGTCGCGCTTCAACGTTTTTCATTTAAAATATTTTTCCGCTCCTTGAATTTGTCTCTCCCGTTTGAGATTCCAGCGATTTCTCGGTTTCATCACTGGTAAAATTGTTAACGAACACTTGGCTGTGTTGGAACGTGATTTAATTAAATCAATTTCCGTGGCTTAGTTTTTCCGCTAGATCGACGTGTTGTTATTAATAACTCTTGAGAGTAGAGTACCGATCGTTGGCGATTTCGTCAATTTCACGTTCGGGAGACGTTATCCTGATTAAGTGAAACGGAGGATAGAGACGCGGTTGCCTGGAAGCCGGCGAATGAAAATTGGCGCGGGCGGAGTCTCGAGTTGAAGACAAACGTACGGGAATATAATTTCGAGTGTGCACGGCGGTTGCGGGGACCAGTTCAAAGATACTAATTTGTAACGCACACGAGAGCGGACACTCTTCAACTTCTGATGACCTTCCGCCGGCAAGTTACTGCGATGCATGTCGACGTCGCTGGGAAACTCGCCGCGGTGGGTAGATTCGGACCGTGTTGTCCTGTTTGCAACGTCCCTTGTACCCTTCGCTGGAAAATGTAGCCCCGGTCCTTTGAAACCGCGCGCGGCCAGCCAGGCCCTTAATCAAAGTTGACAAAGTTACCGGCGCTCCTTCCCCGGCACTTATTTACAGAATTTGTTCGCAAACGCGGCACGAAACAGAAATTACGAACCTTCGGCCGGGAGTCCCCCATTCGTGATTTCACCCGCGCGGACAATTAACGGGGAACAATCCGCGGCGACGAGCTCGAGGGAGCCCCGATAAACTCGCGCGGTTACTTCGAACGGCTATAATTTATTTATATAAACGTCGTTTTCTCATTCACGCGCTTTCGAATTTCGTCAGTCAAAGGATAATTGACAATCGACGAAAAATGGAGAGTAATTGTCCCGCTTGACTGTCGCACGGTATTTGGGGGTTACGTTGTTGGGATAACTGGTGAGTAAAATCGCGGCTAAAATTATTCAGTAATTAATAGCGACAACAGTAACAGTAACAATCCAATTGTAGGGGTCACAACTCAAGCAGCATCATAAATACAATTCTCACGACGTGGATCCAGGACGCAGTATCGGCAGGGCCATGAGGTAATTGTCAAATACCTCTCATGGGCCTGACCATGCACGCTGCAAGGAAACAGACGCTTTCCCTTGATGGGAAAAGACATAGTGAGAGTCAGGGTTGACTCCAACGCGCTAGGACAGTCAGTTACCCCAAGTTTGCTGTTAGATGGTCCACGCCTTGCGAGTCCTCCCGCGTGTGCAGCCTGATAGTGTTGCCTATATTAGGTAGAAATAAGTATCGTTCACGCATCTTTGTACGTACATTTTATTAGCGCAAGTGGAAGGCCTTTGAAAACACTAAACCAACAATCTCAGCTATTTCTTCGACTAAAACTACCACTTGTCGTATTTTAGCGTTTCGCTCGGTGCCTTTTTAGACGGTTGCCTCTCATCGCAGCGTCCGAAGGGAGTTACATTTCTCAACCATTGTGCCGCCCTGACAAGATCAGAATGGGAATTCAAGTTGGTGAATGGGGAAAGGCGCGCGATCCCGCACGCACAATTCCGACGATGATTCCACTTGAACCGCGTAACGTTTCGCGGTCGGCTGACTTCCGCCAGCGTGCGGATGTCTGTCGCGCGCGCGGCACTGGCCCGCACACCGAAAAGTGAAAATTTTCGCGCGCTCCCGACACCGAGACCCATAAATTTCCACGGAGGACTTCTCGTCGCGGACAAAGCGTCGTGCTTCTCCGCCCGCCGGAAACTTTCCAGCTGGCTGAAAATGTGAGACACGCGGGCCGGCCGCGTTTACGCGTGGCAAAAAAGCGCTGGCCCTCGAGAGGGAGAGAGCCGGCGATGAAAGAAGCTTTTTTTCCTCGCTGGAAGAAGGGGGCTATTTCTTCCGCGAGACGATATTTCATAATTATCACCGTCCATTCGCCCCTCTTCCCTCTTTTTCCTCTCTCTCTTCTCTCCGCCCTCCGCTTTTCTTCTACGCGTAATTATTGCGACTGCACAAAGTGGGCACTCACGGCCGGACGTGGTAACACGTTGGCCTGCATCTTTAACGAGATCGGGAAAATAATCGGGCCGTGTTTACGCTGCTCCGAAACTGTTTTAAACTTTCACGGTCTTGCTCTTTCCTCTTCAAAATTCGCGCTTTTTTGAATTACGCATCGAAGAAGCGTCGAAAAGATTTCACTTCTGCCTTTTTTCTTTCCCTCTGACTTTGACAGTATCCAATCTCGCTTTGCTTAAATCGCATTCGGAATCGCGCGTGCAACGCGGCGTGCATGAATTTGCAAATTACCACGTGAATTATTGATCATACAAAAGCGACTATCCGTCGACGATCCGACGCGGGGGAGGCTTTTTCGCGAGCAAATAAAACAACGCACGCGTGCGTTGAGGCCTGATTTGATTTCCCGGCGCGCGGCGTTCATGAATTTCAAAACATTTGCAGACTTGGGCCCCGGCTCGCGTAGAAAAGTGGATTCCACCACCCAGCCTCCACCGAAATTCGTCGCGGCGTCAACACTCAAGGCAACGCCGGCCCGCGATGAATAATTACGCAACCGTCTCGTTGCAACGGTATCGCGAACAACGTTCTCCGCCGCAGTTAAACAGCAATTTCCGTTTCATTTGTTATGCAACGTGTCCCAGTCGACAGTAACGCGTACATTTATTTGTGCAATAATTGCTGAAACATCAACAGGCACGTTCGAGGTGGAAACGGCGAATCTATCGTACAATTTAATCCTCGGCAATTCCGAGTGATCTGATCACTTTCTAATATCTAGTCTCGGCGTGAATAAATTAAAAAATTCTCACGTTCAGTCCTTTCAACGACAAATTTCCCAGCTCGTGAGAAACACATCCGTAAAAAAGAGATGGAAGAAATTTTACAAACGGACGCCTGCGATTATCTCTCATACAACGCGATCAAGTCGTTCGTGTCTTTCGCAACAATTGAATTTCTCTACGAAGAGAAAGATAGAGTGGAAGCTAAAGAGAGATACGCGACACTTGCGACATTTTCCATTCGCACTCACCCACATCCAGCGAGTCTTTTCACCTTCCAATTTTCCAATAAATACAGAATCCAGCGACTTTCGAATCTGACAGTCCTCCAGTCGCAGGAAACCTACTCGGAATCAAATGCCACCCCTTGACAATCGCTCGCGAAAAGGGGACCAATTCCCGCCACGTTTCTCCCGCTGCACGTACCGTGGGCGCAGCAAATCGGCCGTCGTTCGCGATTTCGCCCCACTGTACGAGGGGCTGAGGAAACCTATCCCCCGCGCCATCGTCGATCGAGAATTATCCCTCCGTTAACCGACCGTGTTCTTGCGATTTTTCAGAATGCTGGCAACTCGTGATCAAAAACGTGAACGTACCGGCGACGGTGAAGGCCGGCGACACCGACTACGTGATCCTGGACTGCGACTACGATCTCGAGAACACGCCGAGCAAGGGATTAGTCGTGAAATGGTTCTTCAACACCAACGAAGTGGCTTACCAATGGATATACGGCAGGGAGCCCTTGGCCGGGGATACCACGCGGAAGTACATCGACCTGAAGTACAAAGCCAGCGACGATCCGTACACCAAGTACCGAGCCATGAAATTGAATAAGCCCGGTATCGATCTTACCGGCGAGTACACGTGCGTCATATTCACTTTCGCGGACGAGCAGTCCGCAAACGCCCCCATGGTCGTGTATTGTAAGTATCCCCGCTATTTACGGCCGTACGCCGCCCATATTGATTTACGATCCTCCATGCCGATTTCCGCCGAACGGAACGGGTCCTTCGATTATATCCTTTCCAACCGGCGCGTTTCACTCTCTTCTTCATTAGCCGCCCTTTATTCACAGCGACTCGCCGATCTCTTACTCCCGAATACGTGCTCTCAATTCCGGCTCTTCGAGTCCTCTCGCCAAGATACTTTTACTCGCCCTTCTTTACTTTACTACCCGCGTGTAAAGGATCGCGATATTAATCCGCGACCGCGCCCGCCGCTTTCAAATATCGAATCCCAGATCGCAATATCGACGTCAACAACGCGGCCCCCGAAATGTCAGCTTTCGGCTGAGATTATTAATGTAATCCACGGATTATGTGTACTTTTTTTATTTTCTTTTTTCCTTTTTCTTTCTTCTTCTTCTTCTTCTTCTTCTTCTTCTTCTTTTGGCAGATATGAAGCCGGGATTGCCGATAGTGTTGAGTCAGGGGGTAGTTTCGCTCCTCTCTCTCTCTCTCTCTTTATTGTCTCTTTTCCTCTCTCTCTCTCGGCCACCATTCTCCCGGAGGGATCGATTGTTCCTCGAGGAACCGTTTAAAATGTTTCAAAGAGGAATCGAGCTGGTCGGTCACGTTCCCTCGGCGAGCGGAATATTATCGGTAAAGAACGACGTAATTTCTCTTTTGCCTGTTGTCATTCGAAGAGGGGGGGAGGGTAATTTTCGGAGTGATTTAGGACGCGACGGTGGCAGACGAGAGGGTAGAATCGGGGGCACAGAGTCCGATATCCGTTTCACCGAGAATATTGTCCAGCCGATACCGGGCATCAAAAAGCATCGCTCAGGAGACGGTGCGACGTAAGAAGCGATAGTCTGTTAAAAAGTTTTCGGGGAAAGTATGGGGAAAATTTACGGATATGAGGCAGTTCCAATAGAGAAGTATCCAAAAATTAAATTAATCAATTTCCACTCCTATCGCCTGTTGAATATCATTTCAAAGAAACACACTATACGTTGCACTCTTTTTTTTTAACAGAAATGGTCTACCAAAACTACCTAATCTAAAGCTGTAGAAACGAGCGATTTGTACTATAATTTCTCTCGCGGATATGAAACGGTGCATTTTGGAGAGATTTTAAACGACATTTTGTAAAAATGTACAAACAAAAGCTTTCGTACTTTATTGTATTACGAGGTTTTTCTGTCGTCTCTTTTTTTCTTTTCTTTTTTTTTTTTTTTTTTTTTTTTTTTTTTTTTAGTGTCTCCGATGAAATGGAAATTTCACGCCTCAATCGCTGGTAGTTTCAGCGTTAAAAACATAATGGGCTTTTCCGCATGAATGTACACTCGATCCAAACAGCGAGAGTACCAGACTCTTTGCGAGATAAAAGCGAAAGTTTCAGATGGTCTTTGATTTTCGCGACAATGTTCCTCTCGCCGATGCTAACGCCGATTTCGTCCCGTCGAAGACGAATTGAAAATACGGAATCAATCGTTCATTCTCTCGCTCCTAATGCCGCATACTTCCAATACAGATACGCGTGCAGGACCGATCGTTAATTATTCGTTATCGTAGGTTCGTGGAATTGCTCGTTCCCCGCGGTATCTCGTAACTTCATCGAGAAGCAACGAACCTATGATTTAATTCGGCGATTAAAAACACAGCCAAAGCCTCGCCGAGGGAAACCGAAATAATCCCGCGATATAACTATAATCCAATTTTCGTTCCGCGCGATTTTTCAGTGACGCCCCGGCATCGCCTATCGATTTTGCATCTTTCCTTCTTTCCCCCCTCCCCCCCCCGCCCCCTCTCTTTAATCCTACGGCTGAGATAAATTCTTGTTTGCGGGTGGAAAATAAACAGAGGCGTGAAATACAATGAAAAAGTACTGAAAAAAAAAAGAGAGCAGAAATGTACGCTCGGTGCGCGTACGATTGCTGACTTTAAAAACCCCATACGTGCCCCCCCCCCACCATTCGCTCCCCCTCGCGTGTTGCGATCGCGACGCGCGATAAGTACGCAATGTCTGCCGAGTCGTGCGGTATTTTTACACGTTCCGCGTAGTTCGACGTGACACGTTCCGGACGAGCCAGAGCGACGTTGCGTGAAATAATTCTCGAGATTGCGACGCGACACGAAGGACGAGAAAGGCGCCGGCCGGCTCCCGACCGAAGCCGCAACGATTCGCCACGCGCGCGTAATTAATTTTCATCGAGGTCGGCTGGTTCTCTGCCGTGATCGAAAGGCGGGAGTCTTCTGCGTCCAACTGGCTTGTCAATTTCTCAAAAATTCTCTGAAAATCGGAAATCTCCGCTGAAAATTTGTGCGTTTAAACTGCAGTGAACGCGTTTGCGTTCTATTGTACTTGCCAATCACGGCATTCAACAAGCACAAACACGGACGCGTATCGATAAATAATTGCGCAACAAATTGCCGCTAATCAAATCCGCCAAAACCATTGAAACGCACAAATTTCGTATCAATAGAAGGATTGTTATTTGAGAATTTGCAATCACGTTATAATATGACGTAACGTAAATTCGTAAAGTGTTGCCTGTCGATCTCGATGAAAATTGTGCGTAGAATTTTCAGATTATTTCGGGTTAATTAATAACAGCGCGTGACAGCGTGATTAACAGAGGATCCATAATGATATCTTTATGGGTGGGAATCATTCGGTTTTCGACGTCGGCCAGATCGGTCAATGAAATTTTAATCAAATGAGCAAATTACCCTTGAAAAACAATTACACGTACCCCCCTCCCCCGCGCGAGGTAATTAGATTAGCGAAAATTAACGTGCACGAGAACGGCGACTTTCCTACGAGCGGTGGCAATTAATTTTACTAAAAACATTATCTAACGGATATAAATTAATTACCAAGTTCGCGAGGGATACGCAATTACAAAATGCCATAACGAAATCAATTTTCACTTCTCGCGCATCGGGCTCCATCTGATTAATGAAAATTAACACAGTTAATATCTTTGAAAATTGTTTAAGCGTCGTTCTCAATGCGCAAAATGCAATGTCCCCCGTTCGTCAAAATTGCGTTCAATCGACGTGGCAATTCGAAGTTATCAAAGCGTTTTATTGCGAAATTTCATGCCCCGACGATTCTGTTCTCGAAAGGCGCAATTAACTTGTTTGTTTATCAGTTTCTTGGCTCCGCTCGCCTCCCCCTTTGGCTCGCAACTGCTCGCTTTTAATTAAATCATACTTCAGCTTCAGTTGCGTAACGCGAAATCTGGGAACGATGTAAAATTCACG
Organism: Melipona quadrifasciata; assembly: GCA_001276565.1. NCBI lineage: Eukaryota > Metazoa > Arthropoda > Insecta > Hymenoptera > Apidae > Melipona > Melipona quadrifasciata. The sequence goes on along the minus strand of KQ435943.1, from coordinate 27,420 downwards.
ACGCGCATAATGCCGTAACGTGCGACTTAATCCCAAAGATTAAAGTCAGTAAACGTTCTCCGCCAGGTTCGGACGTTCGTTTGAATGAAAATTCTTTGACGATCGTTGGTAATTGATTGAAAAGCCAGCGATAACTCGTATTTCGCTCGCTGGCAAATTCTATCTCGACTGAAAGACACTTTGTCCCTTCGAGCACGGTGCTAATTGCCAGTTCGAAATCTAAAGATTCCCGTACACGTGCGCGTGACTGAAAGCGACGATGACACCGTCGATGGGCGGCATCACGTTCGAGCATTCTTCGACGATAAACTCGACGAGTAATTATCGACCCGTGAAAGAGGAGCCGCGTGTCGCTTGGCATGCAAGCAACACGCAAGAGATCAAAACCGTTATCCCTCCGAAGTAACGGCAAATATTTACCCCGACCAAGTTCAAGTAGCAAGAGTTGTCTCCCGGACAAATTATTTCGTCGATAAGCAAGCGGCTCGCGACGAAAAATATAATTTCACAGTTTGGCCGATCCTTTCAAATTCTCGCTGAAAACAGTCGGGACACCGATCCACCGCCTTGTTACCGATTCTTTGCTCCGATTAAATTGAACTAAACTGCATAATTATATATAAAATTAAATTAAATCGCTCTTTATTGATATTTAAATGTATCGAATTCGCGCGATGTGTTCAAAAAAATTATCCAAGAGAAAAACGAACGTTGCGTCGACAGAATTGCGAGTTTGCACAAACATGCACGCACAACCACACGTATTGACGTTCAAATTCAACGCGGCAATTGACAAAGCTGACAATCCTCTTGAAGACTCCGCCAAACAGCAAGTTAATCGATTCATCGAGTCGTCGTTATTTCGTATAAAGTCGGAAGAGTTTGTTGCCCGAGGCTCGACAAACTGCTCGAGATTTCGGCGCGATTCCCCCTTTCGCTGTACGAGTAGCAGCAAGCGCGCGTTTAACTTTCGAGCATTTTAATGCTTCTGACCCAACCAACGTTTCCGGGTTGCGGAGACTCGGTTTTAAAATGTTTCAAGTTGTTTCGTTAGGACGGTACAAGTCGCGAGCAATTTTGTATTTCTTCCTCTCTCCTCGAACTACCATCTCCACGTGAAAGTTGAGCCACACGCTTCTACCAAAGAAAACGCTGCGCCCGGCCTCGTGAAAACTTCTACCCTCCGAGAGATGAACTCGAACCACCCGAGTGCCTCTCTCGCCAGCCTGAGATACCTGATTCCGTGAAATTAATATCTTTCGCCCCGCGTCTTGTTACACGTACCTCTTGCCTCGCCGAAAAACTGCCCCCTGCGCAGTGATATTCTTCTCGATGAATGAACGTCCCCATTATCTCGAGAGGTCTTATCTCGTATTATTCCGAGCCACTCGAGAAGTAAGTATTAGGGCGTCCCATAAGTATCTTCCCTTTTTTTGATGCGAAATGAATGCACGATATTTTTTGTTTAAGATGGATTTATTACGTTATATACGAACCGTTCTGTTCTATAACCTTCTTCCATCTCTCAGGAAGCCTCATT